>VXAK01026492.1:0-22715 GCA_013399435.1 Arenaria interpres
CGGCGAAATCATTCTCCCGAGCGGGTGCTGGCTGGATTTTAAGCTGTTTTTTGCGAAGGCCGGCGGGGCCGAAGGCCGGTGCTGCAGCGGGAGGGGCTGTGCCCGTTGGGTTTCTCCAGACTGAATCGCTGCCTCTGTCCTCCAGCCACCCGCTGACCTTCCCCTCCAACCGTAAAGCCCCATAGTTAAAGCACGGTTACTACATTTCCTTTAAATTCTCAAGTATTTAGTAATAATTCTCCATGCTGTATCATTTATCTAATGTACAATGTATCTGCTTACCTTTTACCTTCTGTGTTTCCTGGAATCCAAGAGCCACGTGCTGTCATAATTTAACCATTGGCCACTATTGGCCGTGAGGGTATGATTAGCAAACATCAGTTCTAAAAGGAAATTTTCAATTCTTTTTCATTAATTGAAAAATAATTCTATATCCTCAAAAGTTGGGTTTTAGTTGTGTTAGCATCACATCAGAACAAAGATCTCTTCTACCAAATTGGACTAAAAAAGCGTGGCTCTGCGCTTTTTGAGAGAGGAGACAGGCTGCGGCGCCATTAAAATGGGCGTTGTGTAGCAAAGTGCTTTGAAAATTGTAGAAGCCTAACAGATTGGTGTTAGGCAGCTTTGTATCAGTGTAATTTTCAACTCTAAGGAATTATGGAGACAGGACTAATGAATGAATGGAATGATGGCATAAGTGGGAGTCTTCAGCCAGGAAAAGAGGGATATCAGGAGCTGCACAGAGCAGGGAACAGTCACTCCCTGTTTCTTCTAATGCAAGAACAGCTATCATATTAAATGAGGTGAGGAAGGCTCAAAATAAAAGCCCTTGTTTTCTCGTGCCACATAATCAAACTGAGGAGCTCTGCCACAGAACGTTATGGGAGCCAAATTCAAGGGTTGAGATAACCTGATGGAAGAAAGATCACAAAGACTTACTTGATGCTTTCTAGTGGGACTGCTGGTTGCTGCTTCTAAACTTGTCCTAGCAGATCTGCTGGAAATGAAGGTACAAGAGCTGATTCTGTGAAGACTCAATAGAAACAAAACACAGACAATAAGAGATCAGTGTAAGAAAGGAGTTCCAGTATTTGTCCTGTTTTGCATATGCACTGAAGCTTTTAATATCTGTATATTACTGTTGTATTCAAATTAGCTGTTAAAGACCACTTGCCTCATTTCAAAGAGGAAACATTAAATAACAACACAAAGTTGTTTTTTGAAGGGTGTTTTGTTAATATTATGAATTCTTCTTATTTTAGTTAACGCAATTCAAGGCTTCCAGTGGGGCCTGAGACACATTTGTCTGGAAATTCGGTCACCATTGCAAAAGACTTCCTGTCTAACTAAAAGTGATTTTGCTGTTTCTGCAAAAAGGAGACATATTCTCTTGAAACTCAGATTTTCCTGAGCCTATCAGATATTCAGATTATAGACTGCAGTCTTGTCATCTTGCCTGTTAACGTCAATAAATAGTAATGTGGAAAGAACAGAGAAAAGACAAAATCGAGGTGCTCTCTATAGCTTCGGGTGTGCCATGGGAAGATTATTTTCTCCTGTTTATTGTACAGAATGAAGATAGGAAAATCAGACGCTTACCTTTTTTACTAGCTGTTCCATTTAGCTATTGCCGTTACTGTCATGGCAATGAGTTTTGGTTTTCACTTTTACTATGGAAGCAGTTTGTACAATTTGTAGAGAAAGAGACGTAGGGCTAGAAGGCTTTCTTTGTTTGCTTGCTTCCAAAAAACCCAAATTGCTTTGATGGTGATTAAACCAGTAATACAGTAATAAGTTATAAGAAGAGCCTGGCTCTACTTTCCCTGCAACGTCCCACCGAGAAATTGCAGACAGCAAAAAGATCTCTCCCTTTTCCTTCCTTTTTAAGACTGAACAACCCCCCGCTTTTTGGTCTCTCCCCGTCTTCCATCTGCTCTCCATCCTCCATCCGCTCCAACTTTCAATCATATTGGTGGCCCTTGGCTGGAATTGCTTGAGGATGTCAGTATAATGTACTGGGGAGCTGAGCACTACTGGTTTCACTCTGTGCCTTGGTAGTACTTCTCTGTAGTCAGAAAATAACTAAAACTGGTTGCTAAAAATGAGTGCAGTGTTTTTTTGTTCTGGCTTGTCATTACTGAAGAACATAGTTGACATAAGCTCTAGAAAATATCCAAATACAGAACTTTGTGTCCGTTGTTTTTGGACGTTGGATTTCCCCATGAAATTTTGTGTGTACCACTGGCCCCGTGTCTGCCGTAAGGGGCTGGGGCAAAGCAATCAACCATTTCAGGCCAAGGTGATGTTTTAAAAATTGCTAATAAAGGATAGCTCCAGATCCAGTGTTATGGCCATGTTTATGCTGTTGTTAAAATGGAATTGCGTAATTTCTGAACAGGGCATGTAAATAAATAAATACATAAATGTATTAAAGAATAGAATATAAATTTAATTTATCAATTAATTAATAAATAAAAGAGTGCTTCTTGCAAATCAAGAAACCGTATTCCTGTGGAGATGCTGGTAATGCAGGACCTTGATTTGGCAAGATAAGGTCGTCAACCATTTGAAATTCTTAGTGTGTGAAATTCACACACTAAGAAAAAGTCAAGCCTTAGGAGTGTAAATTGTTTCCCATGTGGGAAAATATAAATGAAAGGAAGTAGTATTTTTATTCTGGGGAAGCTTTGATCCCACAATCATTGAATTAAGAACACAGTAGTGCTGTACAGATCTCCAGGCAGATGTGCTCGGCCCCATGGGGGCACCACCACCACAAAGGTACGAGTTTGTTCCTGACTGCCTTGTCTCCTCTGCAGATGTCTCCCCGGTTGTGGCAGGTCTCATTGGTGCTACTGTCCTTGTGGTTTCTGTCTCAGTAACAGTTTTTGTGTGGACATGCTGTCACCAGCAAGCAGAAAAGAAGCACAAAACCCCACCATATAAATTCATTCATATGTTGAAAGGCATCAGTATCTATCCGGAGACCTTGAGTAACAAGAAGAAAATTAACCGAATCCGGAGAGACAAGAATGGCACTCCTAAGGAGACTGCAAGGGGAAACCTCCTGGTGGATGCTGCTGAATCTGGTTTAATAGGCTCCAATAAGGTTCCAGATGGGCCAAATGCAGCCCCCCATGTTGACCAGCTCCCAATAAAAGTAGATTATGGAGATGAACTCAGTCCAGATCAAAGCCTCACTCCAGGCGGAAGTAAAACCTCCTCCCCATCTTCTCCAGGGGATGACATCATGTTGGGTGAACTGACTTTCTCAGTGGACTACAACTTCCCTAAAAAAGCACTGGTAGTTACCATTCAGGAGGCTCATGGACTGCCAGTGATGGATGAGCACACTCAGAGCTCTGACCCTTACATCAAGATGACAATTCTTCCAGATAAAAGGCATCGAGTGAAGACTCGTGTACTTCGCAAGACACTAGATCCAGTCTTTGATGAAACCTTCACCTTCTATGGGATCCCATACAGCCAGCTCCAGGATTTGGTGCTTCACTTCCTCGTGTTGAGCTTTGATCGCTTCTCTCGAGATGATGTTATTGGAGAGGTCATGGTGCCCCTTGCAGGGGTGGATCCAAGCACTGGAAAGGTTCAGCTGACCAGGGAGATCCTCAAAAGGAACATACAAGTAAGTCACTTTGTGTAGTATGACCCAAGACTCCTTGCATTGTATTTGATCCTGGTTCTTTTCACGGAATCACAGAATCATATGAGGTCAGAAGGGACCTCTAGAGAACATCTAGTCCACCCCCCTGCCAAAGTAGGTCTACCCAGAGCAGGTCGCACAGGATCTTGTCCAGATGGGTTTTGAATGTCTCCAGAGAAGGAGACTCCACCCCCTCTCTGGGCAGCCTGTTCCAGGGCTCTGCCACCCTCAAAGTAAAGAAGTTCCTCCTCATGTTTAGGTGGACCTTCTTATATTCAAGTTTGTGCCTGTTTCTTCTTGTCCTATCCCTGGGCACCACTGAAAAAAGACCGGCCCTGTCGTCTTGACACCCACCCTTGAAGTATTTATAGGTGTTGATCAGACCCCCCCTCAGTCTTCTCCAGACTAAAAAGACCCAGGTGCCTCAGCCTCTCCTCATATGGGCCCTCCAGGCCCCTCATCATATTTGTAGCCCTCTGCTCTACCCTCTCTAGCAGTTGCCTGTCCTTGTGGAACTGGGGAGCCCAGAACTGGACACAGTGCTCCAGATGGGGCCTCCCCAGGGCAGGTCTGGGACCTTTTGATCTGGGAGCCTTCATAGTTCTAGTAAGCAGGAATGCTGCAAATCTTTAGCCATTAAATCCATTTTTCCATAGTCACGTGTTATTGGTATGATGTAGCTGATAGGCAGTTCTCTGCTGTGTGTGGTTATGGCAGTTTGATTAGGCATGGTCACTATTTAGGCATAGAAATTACAGATGTTATAACTCATGATGCCAAAAATGGCAAAGTCCTCACCTCCAAGTAAAAGAGCTGATATGGTAACATGATATTCCTCTGCAAAAACAAGCCTCACTTAGAGAGGGAGATTTGTCTGGACTCACTGTTTTAGACGCCTATAATTGTAATTACTTACATCCGAATTGTTGCTGTAAGCTGTAAATCAGTGGGAATACGTCAGCATAGCCAGCAGAGTCTGACGTGATTCCTTCTGTCCTGAAGCAGACGGCTAAATCAGCTCAGCTGCATCCCACCCTAGATGACTCTATTTTTTTCTCACTTGAAAACTAAGTATGTCTAAGACAGTTTTGTCAAATGTAGACACGTAAAATTTAGGTGATGCGAATCCCACTTATAGTGTCTGGCTGTAAAGTAGAAAGATGAGGAATCCGTACGTGCTGCCAAGCCTTCTGGGGAAGGTGTCTTCTGTCCTCGGGAAACGCACCATGTGCAGGCAGGAGGATGAGGCAGTACTCAGGATTTTTGTATTCTTGCTTGGTTTATTGTTGGTCCCCATCCTCCAGGTTGAATAGAAAAAGGCATTTGGGCTCCCTTGTTGCCTTAAGGTATTGAGAATTGTTGCTGGGGTCTATAAAATACTTGATTATGTCCTGGAGTGGCAGTATTTTATTTGAAAAGTTTACTATATGGGACATTTAACTTTTTTTTTTTTCCTAAGTTATTTAAAGGGGACTCTGTGTCAATGACCCAAAACAAACCAAAAGAATACCAACAAAACCAGAGTTCTGGTAACTGCTTTGCTTTTCTTAGGTTCTTGGGATGCTTTACATTATGATAAAACGAGTGGCTGGCTTAGGTTCTTTTAATAGTGTTCTTTTCATTGAGCGTGTCTCTTAGAAGTAATAGATTAAAAATAGAGGAAGAAGTCCAGCTAAATAAAAATAGATTTAATCAAGGATGCAAATATGTTAACATTTGTTAGTAATAAAAACTAGATTTACTTTGGTGTGAGGTGTGCATTCTTGAAAATTTGCACGGGTCCAGGATGTCAGAACAGCCATTGTGGAATCACAGAATTGTCAGAGTTGGAAGGGACCTCTAGAGATCATCTGCTCCGACTCCCCGGCTAAAGCAGGATTGTCCGGAGCACATTCCTCAGGACAAAGTTTTCAGTGTCAGGAGGTTTTACCATCTGGAATTCAGAATTGCATTTAAAACCCAGTAAGTTACTGCAAAGGGGTGCATCCCATCCTAATGAACATTCCCGATAAGTTCTAACATGCAATCTAAGAATGCAAATTGCATTACTTCAGACCAAAAGAACCCCAAAATTCTAACAACATACCCCTCCAGCCCCATACTCTCGCTGGCTGTTGTGTTCTGGTGTATCCAAGGAGCCGAAGTTCTGAACATTTCCTTTCCAGGGCCAGGAACTTGTTTGTATATTTACTCCCAAAATTTTGCATGAGCAGCAATAGCCTTCATTCCCTGCATATGGAAAACTTGTCTTAAACACACAGGAACTGCTCAAATAAAAAGAAACCACCAAAATAATTGTGAACACTTGCCGTGTTGAAGTTAACATGCACTATTTTTTCCCGCTAAGCTGAATAACAGCAGTTGAAAGAACAGCTTCACCTCTTGCGTGATCAGCAGAGCATTTAGTGTGACATTTACTGTAGTGCTTCACTGCTTCGAAGGGAGAAAAATTCCTTCATTTGGACCCCCCCGACATCCTTTGCTGAGTTAACAGTCCCGAAGACCGCCGGGGGCAGGAGGAAGGCAAGGTACGGAGAGTCAAAGCCTTCAGCAGCCAGTGGAGCTGTGGCAGTAGTTCTGCTCTCGGTGCGGTGCTGACACCACACCACTCCATGCCCACTGCTATTGCTGTTTGCCTTGAGAACAAATAAACATCTGAATTAGTGCCATCTCAATGAAAGTTAATGAGTGCCATCAGGAAACCAAAACTAATTATCTTAATATGTTACTCTTTGAAAGGAGATACAGCAAGTGTAACTGAATAGATCTGGTTTTATCTATTTATCTTCATCCTGTACCTTTGCAGACTAAACCGATGGTGAAACTGTCAGAGCAAACCTAGAGAGCTTGAGGTGCTCGGACATTGAAGCTCCACCAAAAGCCAGTGAAACTGAAGCTGCTAAACCTCGTGGCCGCTTCTCGAGCAGACCTCAAAAGGCAGCCACAGCCGCTTTTCTCTTGGAGGATGTCCACCAGATTTGTCCTCATGGAAACCTGGAATTCAAGGGGAGAGGCTGCAGTGATGCTCACTGTGCTTGACAGGCGTGGGGTGAACAGCACAGGAGGATTTGCCGTCTGCCACTCGGTCCTTCTCCCAGAGGCTCCCACTGGCCATGGCACTTCAAATGGCCTGCATCTAATTTTCCAACCTTTTAGGCATTTAGCACAGGGAAAGGAGATTCTGGTGACCTCCAACTTTTGCCCTTATTTATAAGACCATCTTGTTCTAATAAGTTCTTTCTGTTTCTTTTTCACAGAAATGCATTAGCAGAGGGGAGCTGCAGGTCTCCTTGTCTTACCAGCCTGTGGCGCAGAGAATGACGGTTGTGGTGCTGAAAGCCAGACATTTGCCAAAGATGGATATCACTGGCCTCTCAGGTAGAAGCTATTTTCTCCAGCTCTAAATGTGTAGAAAAAAAATCTCCAAGTTCACTTTCAGATCTTTTCACCTGTCTTATCTGAAGATTTTCTTTGTTTCCACACTTCTTTCAAACTCTTTCTAAGGGCCATGGCTCACTAGGAGCAATCCATCACTCCCCAGCAGATGGTTAGACAAACAAGACTAAATCCTTCCTGCTGCGAGACCAACAGTTGCAGCTTTCTGGCGTCACCTGGTTGTTTACGAAGGCAGTATTTTCCAAATTCAGCACATCTCCGTGCTTCTTTTGCCTGGAGTGTGCGGGCTCTGTGCCTCTGTGCTGCTCTCACTCATCATTGCCCTTAGCAGCACTTTTTCCACGGCATGACTGCTGCTTGCTGTGTCCACCTCAAACCCTGCCCCTAGAAGAGGAGGGTAAAAGAGAGGAAGCATAAAAAAGAGGAGGAATAGACTCAGAATAGAGAAAAGTAAATTCATATGACATTAGAAACAATTTAGTTGGTTTTTGTTGTTGTTGTTGTTGTTTTTACTGGTTGTGTTGTTCCACGATTTGAAGAGAAGAGCAGCTGTTCTGGCTTTCCTGTGGGCACAGATTCTCGGACTCCTGAATCCCCTCAGAAAAGTTTCCTTCAGGATTATGGGAAATGGTTGGAATCAACTTGAGATTCAATAATCTCCTGACTGATAGCTAATTTAGTCCTGCTTTTGCAGCTTTCTCCTGTACACCTCAGAAAGAATGCGGGCTAGGCTTAATTATCTATTGTAGGCCTTAAATTTTACTCTCTTTAAAAAAAAAGAAACTTTCTGTATGTGGTCTCCAACTACAGGATAAATTTTGCAGTAGCAACTTCTGCCTGCTGAATCTTGCAAGGCTAACGTCATTTCTTGATGTGATCTTGACATTATGCATAAGATCATTTCAGTTGGATAGCAAAAGTCAAAATCAGGCAGTGTCAGCTGGGCAAGTGACTTCCAGCTTCAAAACTTGTGTTATATGAAAAAAAAGCACTGTGTGCCTGGTAGCTTAATTTTAACCCTAAAGAAGCATCCGCATAAAGAGTGAGCTGACTGATGAAGTAATAGAATGAGGCTGATGGAAAAATGAAAGCTTTGTTTTAAACTTTTCTTCTTTTTCAGTAGCTTCCACTATAAGTGTTCTCCTTCTGCAAATTCTTAGAACCATTTTAACACTTTGTTGGGCTATTTCATGAGATAGAGTGAAAATATTTCTTGTTATAATGACAGTGAAAAGTGAAAGTTTTGGCCAGTTGGGCGCTGACCTCAGCAAAAACCCACCTCTTTGGTATTTCCAGGATTAATTACTGCAATTTATGTGGGGCTTGCTTCCCCCCAGTCCTGATGCAGTGTTGAAATTCATTATGAACTCCCTCTGCTGACATCAGCTGGTTGCTTTGCAATGAGAAATGATGCCCACAGAGCCCCCGTCCCTGGGGAGCTGGAGGGAGCTGCCAAGATTCACACCGTTTACTCGAGCTGGCTCAAGTTCAGTGAACGGAACCCTGTCCGTTACTGCCAGGAGCCTTACTGGGCTGTGTTATTAGTTTCTCTCTCTCTCTTCTTCAGCAGATCCGTACGTTAAGGTGAATGTTTATTACGGAAGAAAGCGCATAGCGAAAAAGAAGACTCACGTGAAGAAGTGCACTTTGAATCCTGTCTTTAATGAATCCTTCATTTACGATATCCCTGTTGATCTCCTTCCTGACATCAGCATTGAATTTCTAGTTATCAATTTCGACCGTACCACGAAAAACGAAGTGGTGGGACGGCTGATTTTGGGAGCGCACAGCATTACCACAGGTGGTGTGGAACACTGGCGAGAGGTGTGTGAGAATCCTAGAAAGCCAGTTGCCAAATGGCACAGCCTGAGTGAATACTAGCAGAGGTTGCAGCAGCGACAGCTGACTCGTAGAACAGACTTAAACCTTGTTTTAGCTGTAGAACTAAACTTTCATAAGAAGCAGCAGCTGATTGGTTCTCTAGTGATGTGATTTTGCAGGGCACTAAAATTCTAAAGAGCATTAAATGAAAAAAAAAAGATATCACAAATATATATAACAGTGTAATCACGCTATTGCATGCCTAATACAAACTGAAATTAGTATAACTACCGATATCAAGTTGCAGATTTTAATACAGTTATCTGTCACTATGGAAGTTGTGTTTGTGCCGAACTGTCTTTGCTGGTATTCACCAAGATTGGCCTGTCTTTATTAGGCTTCTCCCAAAGTTTCTGAATTCTGCTGTTTAACCGCTAGTTTCTTGTTAGTTTGCCTGCACATTGGTTCTTGCAGTTCTGTTCTTCACTGGTTTGGGAGTAGCAACCGCATTAGAAACCACATTGTAAAGGTGGTTTAGAATTCTGCACTTGCACAAAAGGAAAATACAGGGGAAAATAGCACTTTCCTTCAGAGAAGAAATAATTCTGTTGTCAGGTACTGAAATACTTGTGTTTTGGATGTACTTCTTGTGGAGCTATAACACCACAGCATCAAAGATTTGCATCTAAAATTCAAATGCCAACAAACTGATCATGTTGCTTTTGCCACATGAAGTTAGCACAGGCACGAGCTCACGGACTGTCACAACTGGCGAAACTCCGCTCTGTTTCATTTGATTTAACCCTGTCTGTGCATGAAGGGCCCAAAAAAACCCCAAATCTGACATGTCATTTATTGGTAAGAAAACTTGCTGATTCTTTTAAACATGAAATGAGAAATTCTACATGATTGCTAAGTTCTGTTTTAACAGCATAACATATTGGAAATAGGAAAATATCTTGGGGGAAGAGGTTTTAAGTGAAAAAATTACAAAGCTTCCCTTCATTCACACTTGAGTCAATTTGCATTATACATCATCTTGTCAGTTACCTAAGAGCCAGCTCTCAAAAAAGGACTAAACATGGGCAAAGCCTGTCACGACAAATGGTGTCAGACGCTTCAAGAAGTTCATTTTCAGCGCTTCAAGGCACCTTGAGCTAGTTCTTAAATTGTGAATGACTTCTGAGACTTGGGAGATGCTCACCATCACCTCTGAAGTGTAGAAATGGTACTTGGCCAGTGTGACCTGTAGCACTTCAGGCTATTAACCCTGAATAGTCAGTAGTTTTGAACAGAAGTTCACAAGTTCCATGAATACAAGTTTGGAAGTCGCTGCACTAGAGCTCATGGTGAAGACATGAGCCTCGGGACAGGACCAGGTTGCGTACATGACAGCAGCGTCCTGGCAAGGAACTCCATTTGGCTTCTAATTACGTTCAAGCCAGGAAAGATATAAGGATGATAATTGGCAGCAAATAATTGATAGTAGACATTGTTGGTAAACTGAGCAGAAATAGTTATAACAGGCTGCAGAAATTGCAAGACTTTCTGAACTCTCCAATGGCAACCTGAAGCAGAAGTGAGCATGCAAAGAGGCACATAGAAGACTGCAAATTTTCAGTAAACGTTTAGTTGCTTCCGGGCTGCCAGTTTGTTCTGTGCCCCATGGAATGTAAATAATGTATTATAATTTAAAAAGTTAAAGATCATTGAACTACTTACAGGACTTGACTACTGAATTTTAGAGCCCTGTTGGAAAAAACAATCCTTTCCGCCTTCTCCCTAATGACAGTAGAATAATTGAGTCTTACTCAGTTTTCACTCCAGCCGCCACGTAAAGTGGGAACTGATGGGAGGGCTCTTCATGCAAACAGACAGCACTTTGTTATTTGGCAATACTTTGGCATCTCTTCCTAAGAAATTATTTTTGGAAAGCCGAATTTTCTCACTCATCACTAGTTACTCATTAAAAATTCCTTCCAGGCAGAGTGTCTTTTTAACACCAGAAGTGGCGTGGCAGCTGCAGCTCTCTATCCTCAACCCTGTGTGGCAGACGGAAGCATGGACTTCGTTCATGCTTTGTCAATCCTGATTCCCAGGATTTCTGCCCAAGGCTGTAGTTGATTTTATCTTTGTCTTCAATGCTTTCTTGCTCATGCTCTAGGAGTGGCTCACAGCCACAAAACGGAGAACGAGTTCTCCCACGTAAATTGATGTAGCTCTATTTCAATCCTAGTTTTTGCACTAAGCAATTGTGTTGCTGAGCTTTAGCAACTGTCACGACTTTTCCTCGGAACATGCTTCCCAACACCACTCCAAACAGCCAAACAGGCCCTCCAAACAACAAAGTTCCCTTTTTTCCCTTCGGTGTGAAAAGCATGCATAAGCCTACATGGTCTTAAAATGCCTTTAGTTGAAAAGGAAAGATGAACTTCTTGTCAAGGAAACACGCTCAGGGTAAATAGACTTCGGCTATCGGGCAGATAGGAGTAGCTCCAACACTCTTCTGGAATGATAGGAAACTGAAGATGTGCAGATATATATATTTTTAAAACGTAAAATAGGCAGTAAGTGACAGCGGACTCACTGTAAAATCTCCCAGGTGTGGTTATTCTTTACCTTGTGTCTTCTATTGTAAAATTAACTTGGACAGTTACAACTTTGTGTGGAAAAAAAAAAAAAAAAGAAAAAAAGAGGCAAAAAAACCTAACTCAACATGTGTGAAACTGCATAATGCTATAAGCTCATCTACATTATGTAATGCTACCTTGTATGTTGAATTTGTTAATGCACATTGAGCGTGCAAATAAAAATTAAATCACTTTAGCTGCTGACTCTGCCATGTTTGACCGGAGGCAAAACATACATGACTATACTGAACACTTTAAGATTTGTTTCTAAAAACATGTATTTTTGCTCTGAGAATTCACAGGAAAAGCGCACGCTAAAGAAATCTCAAAGAAATAAAGGAACATAACAGAATCCTGGCAAATTAAGTATAACCCTATTACTTCAGCATTAGCATATAACAAAAACTCTCAGGAATCCTACCCGGTGTTATGATTGGGTCTAATATGGCACAAATGGGAATTCATTAGCTAAGTTGGATCCAAGTGAAAAAAGATGGGCAGAAAAAGCAGCCATTTGGCTATAACATTTGTAACTTTGAGGCATTCCTGGGTCAAAGCAGAATTCTCTGGGAATGCTTTTGTCCATCTTGCTCTGGGCTGGGTGCAGCCTCTCTCTCTCTCAAAGTTCCGTGATCTGCCTTCTCTGGCTTGTTTTTCTCTCTCAGCTCCCCCTTGGCGCTGCCCTGAGCAACCCCAGCAGTGCCGGGCACTGAGCCACCTCTGCGGAAAATGCCAAATAGTCCCGGGCAGGAGCTGGGTTTCCCCAGTGACATGGGCTGCTGCAGCCCCTGGGCACCGCGCTGCGCCCTCTGGGACAGCAAAGGACCGGGCTTCAGAGGTATCTCAATACTTAAAACGAGCTTCAGGTTCTTGTCTTCGTGGAACCAGGGGGTGTCACAGCCCAAGCTGTATGAAAAGGTGGCCCGATGTCCCAGAAAGAGAGGCTGGTGCTGCAGCTTGTCACACCAGCGGTAAGGACACCACAGGCTGCCTGATCCCCCCAGCATGGAGCACCCCTTCCGCAGCCCCTGCCGGCCTCCTCTGCTCCAAACACACCACAGCTGACGCTAAAAACCCACTCTCTCCAAATTTGCTCCGGGACAAAGATGAAAATGACCAAACTGCACCAGACACCAGTCCCTGCTTCTCCAGAGATATTCTGTGATGGTTTGAGGGACCCACAATGATTTAGTGTTGTTCAGACAATTATTGTCTCCCCTGATGACCCCTCCCTTGCCCAGGAAGGGGAATCAGGGAAAAACAAGGAAACACAAGGGTTGAAATATAAATAGATTTAATAGGTTAAGACTAAATAATAGCAATAATACCAAAGAACCAGTATTGATCCCGATACCAATATAAAACACACCAGGTCTGTCCCCAGCCCGTTCCCCCAGCAGGAAGCTGGTCCCTCCCCACAGGGACAGCCGATGGGGGACCCTGCAAGTGCTGTGGCTTCGGGAGGGAGGGAAGGGCTCAGCTCAGAGCTCCGGCGCTGGGGCAAGGAGTTCTCAGAGAGAGAGAGCTCCTCAGGAAGCTTTCTAATTCCTATTGATTGTGCCATTTGTGGAATGAAATAGCCCTGTTGGCAGCTTGGGTCAAGTGCCCGGCTCTCGCTCCTCCTCATCCCTGCACCTGGGGAGCTCGAAAACACCGAGAACTTGTGGGGACACCAGAGCTAGCTGTAAATATTTTTACAAACTCAGACTCTAGAGTCTTCTAAAAATGCAGTTTTCCCAAGCATTGGAAGAGAAATTAATTCTGTGTCTCTCAAACCAGGACACATTCTGAGCTGTTTGGGCAGCACTGAGGAAGGAGCCTGACCTGACTCCTGCTCTGGGGCTCCATCCCACGGAATCGCTCAGCAGTGGAAGGAGACTTGGTGCTGGACACGCAAAAAATACTGGAAGCCACCGGGATGATGCAGGTAGTGATCAATGTGGCTTGTGCATCCATTTGAATTTGGTGCCAGTGACTCAAGACACAGTGGTGTATTTATTTAACCCCTCTGCTCACCACTAATTATGTTGCTCTCTGGACCGGGACCGAGGGCAGTGTTCAACCCCTCTCAGTTATTTCTCATGGTAACAACTGCAATTATTAGAACAGTTGGCTAAAACTGCTCAGCCAAAGCACACAGTTGCCAATTATTTTCTACTTATTGTGCAAGATGTGAAAGAAAAATCTCTCTTCATCCTTCTCTGCTTGGCTTCTGCATCCAATGCCTTAAAAACCCTGACGGTTCTTCCACCATTGGGCTGAAACAGAAACAAAAGAATTTGCATAAGAAAAAGAAAAAAAGGCAAACAGAATGGGTTTGGCAAACCATGGAAAAAGAAACGGTTTTGTGGAGAGCATGGAAGCTCTGTTCTTACTCCCTTCCCACCTTCCTTGGGGCCGGGTGCTGGGGCCCTTTCAAGCAGCAGGACTTTGCGCTGCACAATTGGGTCCTTCCTCTTCTGCCTCAGCGCACTCACTGGACAAGCGAGTTGTGTTGCCACAGCAGTGCCATTCGCAGTCCATGGCAGGGCTCTTTCCATATTTCTTTTGAGCAGGAATAGTTCTGTCTCTTTTCCGAACCCCAAATCCACTGGACTGCGCTCCAGGGAAGCAGCTGCTACTGGACAGGGTCCCTCCGCAGGGCTCCAGAGCGCCCTAATTTCACCCTCATTAAAATGCAACAGCTGGAGCTCGAGCATTCGACGACTTGTTCCGATTGTCGACACTCAATAAGTCTTCTCCAATAACTATTTAAGGCCGAGTCCTTCTGGAAGCTGACAGCAGCCGAAAGGCGCTGAGTGGTGCAGCAAGGGCTGGGGCTGAGCTCTTGGTTTCACTTCTGCGCTACAGAAAGTGTGTGATTGCTGGGGAGACAATTCCCTGATTGGGCCAAACAGGAAACAGAACTGGAAAGGAAAAACAGGCCAAGAAATAAGTAGAACATACAGAAGTGGCAGAAAAGGCAATGCCAAGAATAAAGGAAAAAAACCAACAAAAACCCTCAAAAAACTCCAAATGACCCTTCCCTTTACCTCCTGCTGTATTGCACAGCAGTTCTACCCTTCTCACCACTGTGGATGGATCCAGATAGACAAGTCCTAGACTACATCAACACAGAACCTCTTGCATCGCCTATATCAGTGTGTTAATTCATCTGGTCCTGCAATTAGTCATAGAATCACAGAATCATTCAGGTTGAGAAAAGACCCTTGGGATCATCGAGTCCAATCATCAACCCTACTCTACAAGGTTCTCCCCTACACCATATCCCCCAACACCACATCCCCCAACACCACATCACCTCAAAGGGCTCCATAGCCACTTCGGGACATCCCGTCAGTGCTGAAGAAAAGCACTCAGTGGTCAGAAAAGCAAAGCCATGAGCAGTGTACCCAAATGCCATTGCGGGGGGGGGGGGGGGGGGCGCCTTGCCCCTCCCCACCCCCTCAAAGGACAGGGCAGGGCCGGGGAGGGAGAGGAGGGGAATGGTCCAAGACACAAGGACACTTTCTTTACAGCTGGGGCAGGTGCTTTTCTACACCCCGAAAGACTAAAAAACCACAGGCAAAATTATTTGGGGAACATTCCATTTACATCACCTTGACTTGGAAAAAATTAACCAAGCAAGGCAAGTTCTCGCCAGGAGCTCAGCGCCCAGATTCCTGGTCCTGGACAGAATGTTAATTTACAGCCATAAAAATTCAGACTTCAGGTTACATCCCAAAAGCCAAAGTGTAAAAGCTGGTCCGATTCCTTCCTGCTAACAAATGTAACGAGGTGAACAGGAGTTCAGCAAAGTGTCACAGAGTATTACACTCTTAAAAGAATGAGTTACAGCACTGAGATCTAGATACTAATATCTTCTTATAAATTAAAAGAAACATCTAGGCCATACCTCAGGGTATACGTTTAGGTCTCTGAAAGTAACATCAGGGGGTGTAAATGGGAGAAAAATCAATGCATTACCACACATTGCAGCACAAAGCCTGAGCTGATGCTCTCTTTTCTTACAATAACATAGCACTAACTGTTGAGGAAAAAAAAAAAAAAGTTTGGGAATGGTGGGAAAAAAGGTATGGAAGGTTCGAATGGGAAAGATCCCCAGACCAGGCAGAAGAATCCACTAGAAATCCTGTGTAGAGTATCATCTAATCATATGGGATGCTGCCAGATGAATCAGTGTCTTGGCCATCACCAATCCATAGAATTATTATTTTTTTTTAAATTGTTATTACTGATATTCTCTGCAGAGAACATCTGTATTTCCAAATAACTCCAACATCGTGGTCATGCAATGACTCCAAAGGAGAGCCATTCCGCCTTTCCTTATCCTGCATCAAAGTGCTACAATCAGTTATTTCTAACACAGACGAGGAAAACAAACAAACCAACAAACAACAACAAAAAACCAGAACTACAAAGCAAACAAGATAAAAAGATTAAAGCAAGTTCATCCAAATATTCTTTGAGATCTCACGGCACTATTAGGCTAACTACTTGGCGGCTGGTCACAAGTGGTGTCCCACAGGGCTCAGTACTGGGACCCGTTCTCTTTAATATCTTTATCAATCCTCAGTAAGTTCGCAGACGACACCAAGCTGGGTGGGAGTGTCGACCTGCTGGAGGGTAGAAAGGCTTTGCAGAGGGATCTGGACGGGCTGGATGGATGGGCTGAGGCCAACAGGATGAGTTTCCATAAGGCCAAGTGCTGGGTCCTGCACTTGGGTCACACCAACCCCCTGCAGCGCTACAGGCTGGGGGCAGAGTGGCTGGAGCTGCCTGGCAGAAAAGGACCTGGGGGTGTTGGTTGACAGCAGGCTGAACATGAGCCAGCAGTGTGCCCAGGTCAGGAACAGCATGGTGAGTGGGACTCAAGAGGTGATTGTCCCCCCTGTCCTGGGCACTGGTGAGGCCCCACCTCGAGGGCTGTGTCCAGTTTTGGGCCCCTTACCACAAAAAAGACATCGAGGTGCTGGAGCGGGTCCAGAGAAGAGCAACAAAGATGGTGAGGGGTCTGGAGCACAAGTCTTATGACGAGAGGCTGAGGGGGCTGGGTTTGTTCAGCCTGGAGAAAAGGAGGCTGAGGGGGGACCTTACGGCGCTCTATAAGTTATCTGAAGGAGGGGTGTAGAGAAGCAGGGGTCGGTCTCGTCTCCCAAGTCACAGGAGATAGGACAAGGGGAAATGGCCTCAAGTTGCNGGATTCAAAAGACAGGCTGACATAGTGCTTAGAGACATGGCTTAGTGATGGTCTTCATCAGAGTTGGGTGGATGGTTGGATTAGATGGTCTTGAAGGTCCCTTCCAACCCAGACAAGTCTATGATTCTATGAGGAGACGTTTCTGCTGTGGGCAGGAGAAGCTAAAACATTCTGCACCTCTACCACTCACACCATCCCCCAGGGAGGTTCTCTCTAACCCAAGACAAGTGCCACCAGCAGCCTTTTGTTAAGTCATAAAGCAAGAGTCGTACTGCAAATCTGACTACAGTATAAATACTGTAAGGAAAGACAACTACACCAAAGCCCCAAAGGAGCCTAAACCCAGCTGCTTTCTACAAGTACAAAATGAGAAAACACTTTTTTTTTTTTTTTCCAAGCAAGTTAAGCATTTTCTGAAATAATTTAAACAACCCATGAGCTTTCCTTCTTCAGCGTTCTCAGGCTGAAGACCCTTCTACCCACTGTGCTAGACACCACAGGTTAAAACATCAGATACAAACCTTTCTATTAAAAACCATATATTGTGTCAAATAAAACAATTCTGTGTACAAATTTATACATGACAAAAATAGAACTCTTTGAATAACACTGTGTAAAAAAAGTGCTTGCTGCTGTTCTGATGTAGCAATTCTATAAGCGAGAGGCTCACAAAAGGCATTAGTAAACATTTCAGTGGCTTGGAAGGAATCCTGTAAGGCATAGACATCAGTTATTTCAAGGTGGGAAGAGTCCCAGAGAGCCCTCAGTACTGCTGACGGGTTACCTTTAATCATCTGAAAAATCTGAACGCGGGAATGCTTTAACTTACAGCATCAAGGGAAAGCACAGGGAAAACCTGTCATGGCCTCAGGCCCTGCTCAGCACGTCCGGAAGGCTGTTCTGAAAGAATTTCTATGACAGAATCAGCGACTACTTTTACAACAACTTCTGAACCATTGTCCCTGCCTTCTCCTCAAATTTTCTGCTATGGCTTTCGTCTGAGGTACGGACAGCATTTAATCAATGATTCAGAGGACTTACAGTCCTAAAGCAGTAAATACTGAAAAGACGCATGAACTGCTCTTAAATTCTAAACAATATGAATTTTTCTCAGCCTTTTTCAAACACACACATGATTATTACCAGTGTAGTGTATAACACTTGAGCACTGAAGTGAGAAACAGAAACCCATTTAAATGCTTAGCTCAGCCACCAACAAAATAAAAAAAAAGTGTAACCCCCTCCAAATTTCTTGTTGTAAGTTTTTTTTTTAAATTCTACACAAAAATACTTCTAAAACCAACAGGCACAGAATTTCCAGTCATATTTTAAACAATAAGGAGTTTAGCAAGAAAAAAAGCTTAAGTTTATATATTTGCTATCCTCGCTTCTTGTACTAATCCTTTTACATGTGAATTTTCAGTTTTGACTGCACGATCACACGCAGCACACTGAGATGGACAGCACAGATCTGACTTTTGATCAGCAAGATTAACAGTTACCGGCACAGATGATCGCTACACTACACTTAGTCTATTAAGCTATTTCGCTCTTAAATATAAAGATTCTAGGCACTTAATTCTCTGAGAAGCTTGATTTAACCATGTTTGAGTTACCCAATTATGGACTGTACTATTATTAAAAAACAAAATCAAGAGGAACACCAGACATCTGTCTCTGCTGGATTTAATTCTCTAACTGATGTGTATGTAAATCAGCTCAAAAGCAGAGAGTATCTCTGCATATGGAGGGTCTGCCTCAGCAGCATTTTCTTAACCAAAACCTTCCTCACAGAGCGCAAGAGCTGTCCCTGCAGTGCCTGGAGTGCCCCATGGCCAGGTCAAGGATGGGAGTGTCTGCTGGAACGGTCACTGTGCCCACCAAAGTGCTTCCCTCCTCTGCTCTGGCAATTCTGCTTCTAAGACTGCCCCACAGGAATCTCACCAGTACTGGGGATATTTGCTCTGGGCCCAGATAACTCAGTATCAGTCATTTTCTCTACAAAGGAGTTATCATAGAATAATTTGAAATTACTGCATTAGAAACTTCTACTTAACAAAGATACTGGCTCCTTTAAGACAATAACATACAACTGAAGGTAAATAAATAAGCCAGCACACCATTACATCTATGGTTTTTAAGCAACAAGACAGAAAATTCAAAGCTGTGGTTTCTACATCATTACATGACACCTGCTGTGGCAACACAGTAAATGCTATATACAGTAGGAAAATGCTACATATTTGTGCATATTTGGCACTGTTGCCAAGTTACAGCTGCCATAGGAACCATGATTTGCTTTTTCTGACTTGTTTAGAATCCCACCTACAACACTGCTGATTAGCTAATAATTTAGATAAACTTGTACAAGTATTCCATGTTACTTTTGCTGGAAAGAAATCTGTTGGATAAGAACACAAGAACTGTAGCACGGCTCCGTTCAATCACGCCTGTACACAGCCAAGGCTGTGAGTCGTGATACACACTCTGTAAACTTCTCTTCAGTGCGACCTCAACAAGCCGCCTCTCGTGATGTGGGTTACTGTTCCAGAGAGCAGCAACACTTTCTTGTGCAAACAACTAGGAAAAAAAAATAAGTTAGGTTGGGTACAACTTCAGCAATATTTTACACAATTTAACTTCCAGTACGCAGTGACTGAAAACAAACATGGAAAAGTGCAGGGACATAAACCTTTCAGCGTTTGTAACCAACGACATACAAGCAACATTTGTTGGATCCAGTAAAAAAATGATAACAGAAGTATAACTGTTACTGTGTCTTAAGTTAAATATCCAAAATGAAGGGAATATAATTCTAAACAAAAGTAATTGGTAAAAGTTAAGCATTCTCTTGGAGAAGTCCCATCAGGTTTAAAACATGCTGTCAAAACATGGTCACTAAACTGCTTTGGTTACAAATGGCTGTTCACAGGTTTTATTTTGCAGAGGAATTCTCTCTGTTCAAGTGACTGAATCCTTCTTCCTTCTAAAAGGTGACTTCAGTCTTTTCCACATGCTGCTTTTAGGTTTTGATTTCCTTTCCATTGCCATTACTGCTTCCTTCTCTTTCCTGCGGATTTCTCGCACGAGAGCATGAAATACGTCATCGATATAATAACGGTATGCAGCTGAAGTTTCAAAAAAAGGGCAGTTGAATTCTCGTGCTAAAGCAGAGCCTTCTTCTTTAGAGACCTGGAAAAAATGTTCACACTTGGTAAGAAACCCAAACCCGGAAAGTTTATTTCTTTATCACTTCTTGTTCTGCTTGCTCTGTAACTGTGCATGCACCCTCCCAGTTCTTTAACAGCTTATTTCCACTCATCTCTAAATCTCTCTCTGCAAACCTCTTTTCCTTTCTCTTTCACTCATTGCTTCTCCAGCAATGCCAGACATTCATGAAACAACGAAGTCCTTCTGAAATTCATCTAATTCCAGGTATATATACAAACAACACCTCTGGAACTTATTTTCCCAAGTACGTTTCCCTCGAGTGAAGCTCTGCTTCAAACTGTTTTCCCACAAGATGGTAATCACTGCTTTCTTGAGCTGAAAGTAATGTTCTTTTCTGTCCATTCTTATCCACATTCTCCATTATTATGTCTGTTCATAGCATGCTTGCATCTGCAATTTATACTAATATCTGCAAGTGTTTTACAGAATGCTAAGTCTCTATTACCAGCATCTCCTTTCAGGAATTAAAAAATAAAAGAAGAGCCCAAGAGCAGTTGAAACCCAAAGCATCAACCTGGAGACTTTACTTTTATGATTGCTTTACACATTTAGGTATTCAATGCATCCTGGGTTAAACAAGTACTTCTCTACAGTTCAACTAATTATATAGTAAACATACAAAAAATTAAGAAAGGGAGTATAACCTCTTGTATTGCTACATTTTACAACAGAAATAGCTTGCAATTGTGAGTCCCTTTTGTGCCATTCACCTGCCGTAGCTGTGTCAGATCAGATTTATTTCCCACCAGGACCACAGGAGTGTCATCAGTGCGTCGAACACGATAGATGAGCTGTTTGAATTCACGCACTTCATGGAAACTGCGCCGGTCTGTGATTGAGTAACAGATGATAAATCCCTCACCAGCCCTCATGTACTGGTCTCTCATGGCCGTAAACTCTGCCTAGAAACAGACAATTACACTTCAATTGCACAAATGCACTCCACAATGACTTTCTAATTTTCTCAGACTGGGAAACACAACATGCATTCCAAAACCAGCTGCACAGGAACTAAGTAAACTAGTCATCTATCTCCTCCTCCTGTTACATACAGGACAAAATACTATGTAAGCTTGAGAATAACACCAAGCCACAGAAATCACACCAACATGTTATTTACCAGCCAGTATGTACTGCTGGTTGATCATGAACAGCAAGATGCAACAGAGAAAGCAGTGCATGAAACCAGGGTACTGTCTGAGCTGCCTAAGTGCAGACTGTGCGGTACAGATGCTACAAGCGACGTGATGCTTAGAAGAAATGAGACCTCAAAACCCAAACTAGAAGGTACGACATTTACAGGATTTCTGTCTCTACACCTGGCCATTACAGACTTCCCAACATCATCGTAATTCACTCTTACATACCTGTCCTGCTGTATCCAAGATATCCAGATTGGCAGGTTCGTCATCAATGCGTATGCGTATTTTATAAGCATCCTCTGTGAATTCACCACACATTGGAAAGAACAAGATCAGAATACAATTGCAATACTCATTAGTCATCAATTCACAAAGGGAATATTACACTAGAAGAACTTAATTTGGCAATATTATTATGCTACATTAGTCTGATCTTTGTTTAACAACAAATGAATTTTTTAATTGTTCTGGTGTGATTTAGTATCCTCCAAACTGTTTTCTAATCTTACGCTATCGTACATTCTACTTTTGAGAGACATGTGACCACAACCTATAAATTCACTTTGGACACTTTGGTAGAAAGCACAGAGTAAGAGCATTACAATTTTCTCAAAGCCAGAAAATACCCATGATTCAAGAGAAGAACTGGCCATGACCAACTGCCGTTTTCTTAGAAGTAAGACAATAAATATTCTGTCCCTCTAAGTCAGCACTCCTACACTGTAACAGTTTGCTTTCAATGAAAAGCTGGCTGTTATTCTCACTTTTCCTTTGATAGTATAACTGTTGGCTGAGATTCCTTTTAGAGATGCTGTAAAAGTTATGCAGCAATATAGTAAGTTGTTAAGCACTTTCATCCCTCCCAATTTCTAAAACACTGAGCACAATTTGGCCAGACAAATTAACAGCAGAGCTGATCTGCAGCACAGAGACTAGACTTGTTGAAGAGAAGCTAATAATCACTTATCAACATTTTTTCATCTTTCTCTGCCAACATACAAACACGTATAGACAGCACATGGCCTGAATATGTGTGACAAGAAAGTCACTAAAGATCTAAAACTCAGGATATGTATCCCAGTCCTCACAGCAGTCTCAGAACTCTTAATACCTTTAAATGAGTAATTTTAGATTCTCAATTTACAGCCAAATCTATAGCTTTCTTTAAATTGAGTACTTGAAAGCGATGGACTCCACAATAGCTTAACTTCTAACAAAGGCAGCAAAACGAGATTTTTCTTACCAATTGTGGGATCGTGATCCTCTGGAAACCGGTGGCTGATGAACTGCATGGTCATGGCTGAAAACAAAAATCAGAGACACAATTGCACAAGTGGAGGTAAACATCTGCAGCTTCAGTACTCAGCGCTCAACCTGCTCGAGCACATCGTTTCACTGACAGCTAAAACATAAAACCACGCTCGGTGTAGGACTCGAAAGAAACGCGGTAGATGGAACAAGTCAAATAACTCAGAAAGAGAGAACTCCTCAGCAAAACGCGCCGTTCGGAGTTTCACAAACAAAGCCGGCCGCAGCCGGAGCGCGGGAGCCGGTGACACCCCGGGCGCTGGGCAGCGCCCGAACCCGCGTTCCGTCTGCTCAAGGAAGATGTCACCGGGCGGCTGCCCAGCCCC
>VXAK01026492.1:22820-38213 GCA_013399435.1 Arenaria interpres
CCACCGCCAGCGAGCGTCCGGCGACGCCCGCCCGCCGGCCCGCGCGGCGGGGGCGGTACCGGCGCGTGCGCGCTGCCGCATCCCTCAGGGTACCTCGCGGTAAGCCCTCACCCACAAAAGGAGCAAGCAGCAGAATATTTATACATTTATTTATAATGAAAGTATGTTTCTAATTATTTACAACAGATAGGAAAGACAACGTTTGTACAAGCGAGACAGCAAGGTCTGTCAGTGCGCTGCAGCGACGCACCTCCCTATTTTTAAAATGGTTTCCAGAGCTGCCAGTCAGTCCCCAGCGTCGCCTCTCCGCAGCGGGGCTTTCCCGGCAGAGCTCTCTCTGCAGCAGCCCGCCCTGCGCTCCACGTCCATAACGAGTCCAACAATTCATCCCCAGGCTGAGGGGAAGGAGCAGGGCTGCGCGGGCCCATCTTGTGGCTTCTCCTTCCAGCAACCGCCTCAAGCGGACAGGGCAGAATGGAGCGAGCGAGGGAAGAGATGGGGTGAACCTCCTGAGAAGGGGTTCAGTCCGACCCGCCGCAGGGAAAGGAATGGGGAGGGGCTGGAGAAAATTCAGCAGCCCCCCTGGGGAGCAGCAGCAAGATGAACCCCTCCAAAAAACCCAACATCCCCCCACCCCGGCATCTGGCTAGAAGGAGAAGTTGTGCGGTTAGTAAAACCACATTTGAAAGGAAAAAAAAAAACCCCAAAACGCAGTGCTGATTTACAGGAGATGCTTAAAGTAAAAACAAATTATGAGTTTTTGGAAATGTGATCCTCAAGTTTTTCAGAACTACTGTATATTCCTTTCCTTTGTTGAAAGTCAAACATTGAAGCCAGGGTCACCATTAGCTTATGGGGACTGCAAAACACAGGCTGACAGCAAGAATGCTCAATAAAATATGAACACCAGGTGTAGAATGAAGTCAGTGAGACTGACTCTTTCCATTTGTAGGTTATCCTAGAGAACACAGACCAACAGGCTTCCCCTAGCTTCTCTTTATAGTACTTCCCCCATTGTATTAAGGGACTAGCCCTGTCAGAGTACTATTTCAAATATTCTTTTTAATTGACAAATTCACTGCAGAAATAAGGATTTTAAAAAATAATGGAGCCCTTTCAAGGGGGAATACAGAACCTTTAACTTCTGCAAATGTAAAAACAATGCGTATTTGCAAAGTCTATTCTGTAATATACATGCATTATTGCTAGAGGGAAAAAAAAAAAAAGGAATGGAAACTCTTCTGCAGCTTTTATGGTGCCATCCAAAATGGCATCTGTTGTTTAGCTCGCTGTTGTGAGGAAGGGTACTGGTATCCCAAACTCCATCCCTGTGAAAAAGTACTTGCGTTTTTATGGCCACCATGTTCCTCCTCTTCATCTGATGAATCTCCAGCATATGCTACTAATCCAAAGCCCTTTTCTGCAGTTTTCATCTTCTTAGCTTGATGATCTAGGAGGGGAAAACAAAACAATCCCCCAAGCCCCCCAAGAAGGAAAAGTAAAAATAAAAAGATATAAAATGCCCCAAAACAAGTTAATAAAAAAGAGACGTTAATTGTAAATTGTTAGTTGGACACCATTTTGAGGTCACAAGGCCAATGGTCATCCAAGGTCGAAGGCCACACGAAACAGCACCAGCAACAGCACATTTGATCCATCAGAACCATGTAAGAGAACAGAGAAAGAAGAAAGAAACACACAAAAAAGGTAAAGTTAGCAAATGGGTCTAAGTGATGGCAATTTCACCGTTAAAGAGATAAATATGTAAAGAAAAGCAGAAATTTTGTTCAAAAGAAAGCTAACAGAAGAGCAACCTCTGGGATCAATACTGCAGAAAAACTAAGATTAAACAGGCTAAGGCGATGTACCTGCAGACCTGAAAGGTGCTAAACTACCAGGAGAGTTGAAATGATTACATGTTTTACCAAGTTGCAAATACTTGATGTATGACACAGCGCTACGAAAGGATGAGATCTGACAGCACTTGTTTGCAGACACAGCTCATGTCTGTAAATACACACCTGAACCATAACTCCCACCGATACTCCTTAGTGCCTTTAGAGATAGCTGCTCACAATGCAAAGCCACATGATATCTGTGTTACAAAACAATTCTATGAGATTCTCTGCCTCAGCTGACTGATGGGTCAAAAATACCTGTCTTTAGTCCTTCACTTAATTACACTCTACTCCGTCATACAGCTATTCATTGAAGTTTTAGAGAAGCACCTTATGTGTATAATTACACATCAGGTGTGTAATGTAGCGTGATGTAGCGAACATCAGTGATTTTAGAGCAGTGCAATATGACTTGGTTTTCACTTCAACAATGAGGTATAAAAAACAGGAAAAAAAATAATCACCTATTTAAACAAATGTTAAGACCAGTGCAAACTCATTTGAGAAAGGAAACTTGACTTACAAGTCTATTTTATTCATTGCACTCACCATGGTTGCCTGGTAAAGACCCCGCACCGTTTCTTTCTTCAGATTCTGATTTCATCCCACTGACAGGAAACGCTGGCGGAGGCATCAACTGCCTATTTAAACCAATGCAAGCCCTTATTTTTTCTTTTTTTAAAACAGGCAAAGAGTCAATGGTAATAGCAAACAAATTCGTAATTCAGTCCTTGACCTGAGCAGTTTAACTTTTGTCTGACTAACCTAGTGGCCTTCTATGATGGAGTGACTGCACCACTGGACAAGGGAAGAACAACTGGTGTCACCTACCTGGACTTCTGTAAGGTCTTCAATACAGCCCCCCCGATATTCCTGCCTCAAAATCAAAGAGACATGACTATTTGATGGCTAAGGAACTGGCTGGATGGCCGCATCCAAAGAGTTACAGTCGACAGCTTGATGTCCAGGTGGACACCAGTAAAAAGTGGTGTCATTCAAATACTGGAACCAATACTGTTTAATGTCTTCCTCAATGACATAGACAGTGGGATCAAGTGCACCCTCAACAAGTTTGCAGATGACACTGAGCTGTACAGTCTATACGTTAGAGGAACTGGATGCCATCCAGAGCGACCTTGACAGGCTTGAGGAGTGGGCCATGTGAACCTCATGAAGTTCAACAAGGCCAAGGTCCTGCACCTGGGTCAGAACAACCCCAGCTGGTGATGAAGGGATGGAGAGCAGCCCTGCAGAGAAGGACTTGGGGGTACTGGTGGAAGAGAAACTGGACACAAGCCAGCAATATGCGCTTGCAGCCCAGAAAGCCAATCATGTCCTGGGCTGCATAAAAAGAAGCATGGCCAGCAGGCTGAGGAAGGTGATTCTCTCCCTCTACTCTGCTCAAAACCCCACCTTGACCACTGCATCCAGCTTTAGGGTGTCCAGTACAAGACATGGACCTGTTAAGAGTGTGTCCAGAGGAGGCCACAAAAATTNTACTGGTGGAAGAGAAGCTGGACACAAGCCAGCAATATGCGCTTGCAGCCCAGAAAGCCAATCATGTCCTGGGCTGCATAAAAAGAAGCACGGCCAGCAGGCTGAGGAAGGTGATTCTCTCCCTCTACTCTGCTCAAAACCCCACCTTGACCACTGCATCCAGCTTTAGGGTGTCCAGTACAAGACATGGACCTGTTAAGAGTGTGTCCAGAGGAGGCCACAAAAATTATCTGAGGGCTGGAGCCCCTCTGCTGTGAGGACAGGCTGAGGGAGTTGAGGTTGTTCAGCCTAGAGAAAAGAAGACTCTGGGGAGACCTTTCAATACCTAATTGGGCCTTACAAGAAAGATGGAGAGACTTTTTACCAAGGCCTGTACTGACAGAACATGGGTAATGGCTTTAAACTAAAAGAGGGCAAATTTAGATTAGATATAAGCAGTAAATTCTTTCCTGAATGGTGATGATACACTGGGTTCTCAGAGAAGCTGTGGATGCCCCATCCCTGGAAGTGTTCAGGGTCAGGGTGGATGGGGCTTTGATCAAGCTGATCCATAGAAGACATCCTTCCCCATGGCAGAGGGGGTGGACTGCATGATCTTAAAGGTCCCTTCCAATTCAAACTATGCTATGAAATAAAGTGCAAACCTGACAGTTTTGTGGCTCAATGCACTGGAGTGCATAAGGACAAGCAGTGATGCCCAATGACTTCAAACAGCCATGCTGAACTTAGGACTACATACAAGATGGAGAATGTAGGAAGCTTTACCAACACCCTCGATGTATTTCATAATGACCAGAAAACAAGAGGGACTATCAAGTATATATTTCCCCAAAACTTGAGGCTGCAAAATTTCAAGTTTACAACTTTTTCACATTTGTTTTAAAATTGGAATAATTTAAAGTGTAAGTGCTAAACTACTTCACAAGAATATCCTGTTATCTCAGGAAGCTGGCAAAATACCAGATGCAGACTAAGTAAAGAGCATACAGACTTAAAAGGAGTGGAAATTAAGCAATTTTCATTATGTAGCATGAAAAGCTATCATTATGTAGCATGAAAAGCTTGCATCCCTTCTCCTTAAAAAAAACCTGAACAAAACAACAAGAAAACTACCCACAAAACCCCACCCACAACAAAACAAAAAACTGCCCTAATCCCCAACTCAGAGAAGAGAACATGAAACACAAATAGTCTCTGAAATAAGCTTTCCAACAGAATCAGAAAAGACCTGAACATAATTCCTTTATTACTCACCTGTCCCTCTCTCTCTCCTTTCCTGAGGAACTTGCTGCCTTCGATCCGGCTCCATTGATTTCACTCTGACTGGAGAAGCCTGTACCTAAATTAGTCATATGAATGGGTCCATGCTATGAGCAGAAAAACACACGGCATTAGCAAATCTACAACTATAACATAAGCTATAGCTCCTTAATGATAATGATAGGAAACCAAACTTCTCAGAGCATATTGCCAACTAGCAGAAGAAACCACTAATCACCATTGTTAAACAAAATGCTTTCTCCTAAAAATACTGAGGGCAGCATAGTAAGAAATACACCTGACCACCTACTCCATCTTTTCAGCAGTTCGGGACAGTAAAGATAGCTGCTTCCTTCACAGATCAACTATCTCCTCAATCAGCTCATTCTGAATCCTGTACAGACCTCATGCCACAGTAAACTCTGCTCGAGACATTAATATTAGGTCTAACATATAGGCACTTCCTTATTGTCTCTAGGCAAAGCTTTTGTTATGGGTTTCTGCCTGTGAGTAGGGGTATATCATTAGAAAAGCATTTGCAGAAACTCACTTTTCTCACATACAGGCCTGAAGAACTCAAAATTATTTTTATTAAAATCAACTCTTTAAAATTCCCTATTTAAAAAAAATAATAATATCAGAATCTTAAAACTAGGCTTCTTGAAATCCTCTCAAGTGCAACCTGCAAGAAAAGTAAACAGGAAAATCTGGAAGTTATTACCACACTTCCCTCCCGCCCCTCAAGCAAGCCTACCCAAAAGACCCACAAAAACCCAATCAAACCCTCAAATAATCTCCCTTTAAACTAATCAGTAACACGCTATTGTCATCTAATTGACCTGAACGCACCACTATTTTTCAGGAAAGACTGAGGGTATGGAAAGCAAGCTGCCAATGAAACAAGTCAGTAAAAGTTTAAGAACAGTGCATCTACTCAAAAGAAACCACAGCGTGGTCTCCACCTTGTGTAACAATTGCTGCCATGTGCCAAAGGTCTTGCATGACTGCTGCCAAATAAACTGTGCCAATAATCTCTCTCCAGCCAAGTTCCCTTTTGGTGAATGAAGTAAAATTGTCGATTTTATTCCACCTGATATCCCAGCAGTCCTGACTCTCTCTCATCTGGTAGCTCCTCAGTGAAGCGTCTCTTTTGACCTTGGGGATGGGGTTGGACTTGTGGCTGTGTACCAGTCGGCATGGTTGTTTTTACTGGGGCAGCAGGAAGAAAAGGACCGCTCAGTGGACTCTGGCATGCAGAAATTGAAAACAAAACACAAGAAAATCTGATAATACACAGAGTATTAATTCAATGTAGAGTTTCATAGACAGAAGACACAACTAGTTTCTCTTTGCAGAACCTAAGAGAAGTGAGAAAGAAATTCAACTTAAACAAGTATATCATTTATAGAACACTCCTACCTCAAACTAATTGCTATCTGTAACTCAAACTCATTGTACCTACACAGCTGTGTCCCAGCCTGCAATAATGCTTTTCATAAACGAACGGCCACCCCCTGCATGCCCTAAAGAATTTGCCATCTGGCACTTTAATTATTTTATTGATAGCAAAGAAACAGCTTTGTTTCTTACTGTTTGTCAATAGTAAGTTGACAACTATAAGACAAATATTTAATCTGTAGCAGTACCTGGCCAGTGCTGGCTGGAGGCTGTACTTGAGATATTGGGTACTGTGTTGGCACAGGCGGAACTCCTGTAGGTAGCGTTGTTAGGACTCCAGGTGCCAATGGCACTGCAGGTGGTACTATGCCAGGTACACCATACGGTGGCTGAACTGGTTGTTGAGGAGGGGGAACAACGGGATAACCAGACTGATACCCATTGGAAGGGTAATACGATGGCTGGGAGGGTACGCTATTTATAGCGGCAGGCTGTGTGAAGCCTGGTGAGAGAAATGAGAAAAAAAGGGTCATCTTCAATTCAGTTAGAGTCACACAAATATCAAATTTAATTACTAAATGTAAAAGATGCCATACTCCCTTTTCAATTGAAGGACTTAGAAGACTTCCACAGGTAAATAAGTTCTATAAAACTAACTGTAAGTACAGCTCTGCAGAATGCAACTCCAAAGACTTTGTTATTGCTAACGCTTACCTGCTAACGGGACTGCAGTGGTTATCTGATTCACAAATCGGGAATATTCAGCATGAACCTACAAAGAATTTTTAAAGATTAGACAATAAACATCTATTTACTATATTAATCTTTTGCAAGCAAAAGGCATCTTATCACACATCCCCATAACATTCTAAGGGGACTTCAATTACAGAACACACTCTGCACAAAGACAGCAATAATAGAAGCAAAAAACCTGAAAACAAAACCCCACCCCACTGAACATCCCACTCATCCTCCTGGCCTCTGCATCAGGTTTGTGTAAAATACAGGACAATCTTTCAGAGGAAATAGTGGGAAACTAATTACCTCATTAGAGACAAAATACTCAGTCAAAAGAATCTAAAAGCTTCCATGTATTTTTCAAAAGAGACTTTGTAGCCCACACTCAATTATCAATACTAACAGAAAGACAGTCTCACAGGATTTTACTTTATTTGCATTCATATAAGAAAAGATGAGGAATTTCATTTTCCATGTGTACACATGAGAGATGTAAAAAAAAATTAAAAAATACAACAATGACTTTATGAAAGATAAAAGATGACAGCACGGCTCTGGACAACATTTAAAGGTAAAGCAAAGGAAGCTACAGCAATCAGAAGAAAGCAGGATTCCTCCCCTGCCCTCCACTCCAGCTGTGCACAGGAAGCATTCACAGGCTGTGCTCAGCAAGCATTCACAGGCTGCCGTGCGAGGGCACCCTCAGTACATTTGCTGACAAAACGACATTTGGCGGGCTGTTAATCTCCTTGAGGGTAGACAGCTCTGCAGAGGGACCCGGACAGGCTCAGTTGATGGGCCGAGGCCCACGGTGTGAGGTTCAACAAGGCCAAGGGCCGGGTCCCACACTTGCTTGGGTCACAACAACCCCATGAAGTCCAGAAGAGTGGCCGGAGCTGCCTGATGGAAAAAGACCTGGGGGTGATGTGGCTGAGTATGAGCCTGCAGTGTGCCCAGGTGGCCAAGGTGGCCAGCAGGAGTGGGGCAGTGACCGCCCCCCTGGACTGGGCACTGGTGAGACACCACCTCGAGGGCTGTGTCTAGTTTTGGGCCCCTCACGACAGGAAGGACATTGAAGTGCTGGAGGGTGTCCAGAGAATGGCAACAGAGCTAGTGAGGTGCCTGGAGCACAGAGGGAGGTGGGGGTGTTCAGCCTGGAGAAAAGGAGGCTGAGGTGAGACCTTCTCGCTCTCTATAGCCCCCTGAAAAGAGGGTGTAGCCGGGGGTGTGTGTGTGTGTGTCAGTCTCTTCTCCCAAGGAACAGGCGATGGGACAACAGGAAACAGCCTCAAGTTGCACCAGGGGAGGTTTAGGATGGATATTGAGAAAAATTTCTTCACCCAAAGAGTTGTCAGACACCGGAAGAGGCTGCCCAAGGCAGTGGTGGAGTCGCCATCCCTGGAGGGGTTTAAAAGTTGGGCAGACGTGGTGCTGAGGGAGATGGGTCAGTGGGGATTTGGGCAGCATCGGGCTGATGGTTGGACTCGATGATCTGAAAGGTCTCTTCCAATCCCAATGATTCGATACTTTTTTTCCCCAAAAAATTCCACTACTACAGCTCTATCCTGAGAAATGTGTATTCATTATACAAAAATTAGAGAGAGCAGTACTTAGAAGGAAAGACCTATGAGCAAATCAGAACACATGGACAGTTTTGCTGAGAGCATTGAAAAAAAAAAATCATTAGCCAGGCACACGCTAAAGCTACAACAGGCTCCCAAATCTCGTATTTTTAAGAGTTACTCACAGTTTGCAATAGATTCTCACACAGCTTTTTAGCAGCTGCCAAACCTTCTGGCTTTGGGTGACTGAAAACATACAGAAAATATCTCATAAGCACAAATGTTTCCACCAAGTTTGGGAGCTACTTCTTTCATCAGCAACCTGCTGTCAGATCTTATCCCTCTAATGAGTGATCAGTCACCTCAACAGGACTCCAGCAGCTCTGCACTATTTACCACAATTGTGTACAAGAGCAATTAATATTTTCTACATGAAAATTCAGGTTATTCTAAATATTGCAAGGCAGGAGCACAGAACACTGACTTGATCAGTCAATGCCTTTTGTATTCCTCCCTTAAAGCTCAACATCCTAACCCAGGCCCAAAAAGAATGCAGCTTTACTGTGTTACCAGTGAAAGCAACACTTCATGGCTGAATATCACTTTATATCATATCACCATACGGTTGATCACTTTAGAGAGATCTCTATTAAAATAAAAGTCAGGTTCAAAAACTATTTCACTTGCACTAAGTCAGCCTGAATGAAGAATTCCCCACATTCATTAAACATTAAGCCACATTCATGACTGGAGATATTCAAGGCAAGGCTCGATGAGGCCCTGGGCAACCTGGTCTAGTTTGGGGGGTTCCCTGCTGACTGCGGGGAGGTTGGACTAGATGACCTTTGGAGGTCCCTTCCAGCCCAGATCATTCTAAGATTCTATGACTGGTCACTGGTGGCTTTTTATTTTTTACTTAAAAAAACAACCAACCATCTCATTACCTGATGTAGATGTACATGGGTTCAAATGCTTCTCTGCCTGATGCTGGTTCTATGCAACCTGAGCCTTTCCCACGAAGAAAAACTTTGGCACCCGTTTCAATTTGAATGTGCTGCAAGTAGGAGCAACCAGGCCCTTCCACCTTTTCCTTCACATTAAATGTAGGTACAGCATGTTCCAGACCAACAAATAACTTGTCCTGAACATAATGCATCTGTAAACGTAACAGTAAAAGCTTATTATTTCACTTGAAGGGTTATTAGGATGTTCATTTCACTGGAGGCCAGAAGCCTTGTTTCTATGGCAGTCAGAACACTCAAATGTTGAATGGCACAGTCAGCCCTTTGCTTTTCTGTAAGCAGGACTGCTCTCCCCATCCCTTTTCTTCTAGGAGGCTATTGTCATCCCAGTCTCACTCGTCAGACTTGGTCTGATTAGTCCTCCACTTCTCACAACACACAAGGATTGGGTTTTTTCTTCATTTTTTGGGTTGCCTTTACTTTTAATAGGTAAATCTTGTAATCAGCAATAGTCAATGAAATTCACATAAATTAATTACTCACCCCTGACTGGAATGGAGGTTTTTGGCCAACTGCTGGAGACAACTGAGTAATAGGGGCTGGCTGGTGATAGACAGTGACTGTAGCTCCATTGAATGTCGGACTAGAACCTGTGGCTGCCTTCACTACTCCGTTAGTAATTATCTCTTTAATGCGGTTAACAGCTCCTAGTTGACAGAATATGAAAATAATTTATATTTCAGCCCTTGTCAACTGCCCAGATTAACCAAATGATGAAAAGACCAGGTTACTTTCCCATATTCTGTGACAGCAGATCTACAGGCAAGAAGATCGTATTTGAGGGCAAGGCCCAATATTGGCATTCTGGGATCGGATCCCAAAGGATGGAAAAGCATCAGGGTTCTTTCTCCACTCCCACCACGGTAAAGCTTACGTTAATATATGCAGGTGGGCATTTTTAGTCCACACATTTTTAGCAAGTGCTAGAAAAATTTACATTAACTCCATACAGAATTTACAGCTGCATGAATGAGCAAACTAACACATGAAAATTGATTACTAGCCATGGAAATCACAGTAGGTAGAAGTGGGCAGCTTCAAATTTTGAGATACAACTGAGGGCAAGCCCATGAACTGATACACAGAACAAACAAATGCCTGAACAGTGCATAGCTTTCCCTTCTTTCTGGCAGGCATAGGCAAGACAGGAGTTCTTTGTGCTTCTAATGGAAATGTGATATTCCACAAAAAATGTTCATACTTGTATATTAAAGGGAAAGCTTCCCTGTCACACACCTATTGTAAGGGGGTCTCAGCATGCTATCAGTGAATGCACTCATACATCAGAGCCGCACCTGCCCAGGAACCCCCCCCACTGCCCCCACCTTCCTCATACTCCATCAAAAGTTTGTTTCATGACTAATGCAGGACACAGGACCTTAGGTAGTTTTGAGCAGAGATCTTAATATCAACATTTAAATGGGGGCTATTACCAACACTAAGATATTTATAGTACAAATCCACACCAGTCATAAGCAGGAGTGTTGATCTGCATGAGGATGGGGAAGCTCTACAGAGAGACTTGGATAGATTGGATCAATAGGCCAACATTAATGGTATGAGCTTCAACAAGGCCAAGTGTCGGGTCCTGCCCTTGGGCCACAACAACCCCATGCATTGGTATAGGAAGTGTGGCTGGAAAGCTGCCTGGCAGAAAAGGACCTGGGGGGTTCTAATTGACAAGCAGCTGAATATAACCCAGCAGTGTGCCCAGGTGGCCAAGAAAGCCAATGGCGTCCTGGCTTGTATTAGTGTGACCAGCAGAAGTAGGGAGGTGATTGTCCCCCTGAGCTCAGCACTCAGGTGTGGTGAAGCCACATCTGGAATACTGTGTCCAGTTTTGGGCACCTCAATACAAGAGAGATCTCAAGGTGCTGGAGCAAGTGCAGAGGAGGGCAACAAAGCTGGTGAAGAGCCTGGAGAATAAATCTAATGAAGAGTGACTGAGGGAGCTGGGACTGTTTAGTTTGAGGAAGAGGAGGCTGAGGGGAGACCTCATCACCCTTTACAACTACTTGAAAGGACATTGTAGAGAGGCTGGTGCTGGTCTGCCAGCTAATTAGTGATAGAACAAGAGGGAATGGCTTCAAGCTGCAACAGGGTATGTTTAAACTGGACATTAGGAGACAATTCTTCACAGAAAGAGTGGTGAGACACTGGAATGGGCTGCCCAGGGAGGTGGTTGAGTCACCATCCCTGAACATGTTTGAGAGTCTTTTAGATGTGGTGTTGGGGGATATGGTGTAGGGGAGAACTTTGTAGAGTAGGGTTGGACTCGATGATCCCAAGGGTCTTTTCCAACCTGAATGATTCTGTGATAACAAAGCCCCTCACAGTAAAGCCCCTTTATCCCAAATAAAGGGAAAAAACACAGAATGCTTTGTACACTTACTGTCAACCAATTCCCGCGTCTGCCCCTGGACATGAAGATACAAAGGTCGATCTCTGGAAAGGAAGTGTCAAATATACCATTAAACCCACATGCAGTAATGGATACAATCTAATTATATTACAGTCATTTAGACACAGTCTTCCATAAAGATTTGAAATACACTTCAAGTAAGGAAGTAAATACATATTCAATTCATTGAGTATCACAGCGCTCAGGAAGCAAAGCTTTGCACTGAAAACTAAAAAGATCCAAAAGTTATTCACATGATGACTTTAAATGAAGTTACACCACTGAAAACTTTAATTTGCTTATCCACACAAAAGCTTAACTAACTAAAAGCACCAAATCCATGAAATATTAGCTCTCTTTGCAATTGGAAAGTTGCCCATTCTTGGCAAAATGCACAGTATAGTGTTCAGGTGGAAGAATTTCAGTACAACTGGGGATTTTTGTTTTGTTTTTTATTTTATTTTTATTTCACCCTCTCAATATTAAGCAGGTAGGAAAGCAACTATGCACTCAGTAAATAGTCAATTTGCTCTGGCACATGAAGGTGACACTGCTCATGAAAAACAAAGAAAAAATCCCATCGCTTAGCCACCCCATGAGGAAGAAAAAGAAAAGCAGAAACCCAAAAAAGAAATACAAACCCAGGTCCCACTTTTGCTTTCTCTTCTGCAGTCATGAACCTCCCTCGAGTAGAGACAGCAGCTCCGCTCAGCCGACTTATCTACAATTTAAAAAACCCAGTGAAAAGTTTACCAATAACAAAGCACATGCAAAAACCCCAAAGTGGTTTAGGCTATGCTGTGCTATAAAAAGACCAAAGTCTATTAATAAAGTGCTAAGAGAATGAATGGTGCCCGCTAAAGGATACTGGCTATGCTACCTTATCTCATCATACAGCATTTTATTGAATGCACCAATTAAACACTAATCAAGTGTCTTAAAAACACAGTGAGTTTCGTAAAAAGAACAACCAACCACTGAATATAGTTTCTTGCAAGCTCTTTTAACCTTACAAAGAGGTGCAAATGTGCTGCCAAGCCTAACAAATCCAACACAGATCCTGAACATACCTCATCCTGAGTCTGTCCTCTTGTCAGCAGGTTCCTGCACGTGAGGGGGACATCATTGATTTCTACCTCTGCCACCACAAGGTCATCTTTGCTTTTACTTGTAGCCGGACCTTTTCCCAGAGCCTGCAGCTTCAAAGACAACCATTGCAAAAGCCCCGTGGTTGGAAAGCAGAGACAAATGATGTAACACAGAAATTGACCCCAGTACTCTAGAGGTAAATATCCTTTTCATTCTCCCCTTTCAGCTGTTGAACCCAAAAGCTTTACAAATATTAGCAGAAAGCACTTCATCTACCTCTTCTACCTTGAGCCCAAATAAAACATTAGTTTTATCTTCAGCATATTTCATATATTAAGTAATGACTGCTTCTGGTCTATAAGTGGAGAAACAGACGCAGAACTAGGCAGTAAAGTTGTTCAAAGGGACACCAATGCATTTTACACTTGAATTGGCATATCTGAAAGAAAACTGTGAGACTCATAAAACATGTAATTCATAGTTAACTCCCCTAACAAAGACATAGAATTTAGAATTTTTGTTCAAGATCTAAACTCATCCACACTGACTACACTTTCCCCCCCCCCTTTTTTTTTTTTAAACAAGGGCTTAATATTTTTTGGCAGTATCAAAGCACTAACAAAGAAAAAGCCACAGTCACAAACAGATTCAGAAGATGTGGCAGAAGAACTGGAGTTACAACAGAGGCCTTATATCTTTTTCCACATATTCCAGACAGTTAGATAGTACATCCTTCTAAAAAATCAGACATGTTTTTCGGAACATAAACATAAAACAAGACTCTATAAAAAAGAGAACCTTCCAGTAACACCCAAAAGGTATCCAGCCACTCTCATAAATACCACATGAAGCACGGTACTTGCATGAGAGCCAGAAGACAGCTATAGAGGGACAGAAGTCCAACGCATCGTACATGGGTTCTATTTCTCCATTCCTTCCACACTTTTTTTTAAAAAAAAAAGTACATTCATTAACCTGCAGGCTTCTTAATTTCCATTCGCTTACAATCTGAAGTGCTGTCAGAGTTAATTACTCTGGGAATGTCATCACTGAACATTTCCTAACGAAAGCAACATATGCAGAAAAAAAGCCAATCCCATTTGCAAATTAATTAATTGGTTAAGTTGTTGCCACAGCAATACAATCTGCCACAGGATGCCAGAGTGCCACCAAAGCTTATGGAAAAGAAAACATAGATGGAAGAGTGACATCTACCAAGTTTTAGGTGTCTCAAACGGCCAGTCAGCAAACAGACTTTACGTCCATCTGGTCTCACTTTGGAGGAAGCCACCTGAAACCAAGCCTCATGTTCTTCAATACTGAAAATTTCACATCCTCAGGTGGATGCGACATATTGAAAAGCAGACACCATCGTGCAGCAAACAATGGGTAAAACCACGTAGGACTGCTTATAGCAGCGATCAGTGAAACACTCACTACTAAGCCTCACATATTAAAAAGGCTGTAACGATCACGTTGGATACAGAACCAACAGAGAAACAGTCATCGTGAAGACATGGCGGGACACATTTTCCGTTCTTTCTTATACTATCTGTAAATAAATCCAATAACAAAATGAATATTCATTTTGACGCTGCCTCAAGGCAAACCTTTAGAACATAACTTGCAGTCCCAACACCATGCACATGAAAAAGAAAATACACAGCTGAAAACATACTCTCCTTAACTTTATATTTGAGCAAGTCTGGAAGGAAACTTTAAACAGCCTTCTAAGCCTGGCTCTAGCACAGGCTACTGACATGCAGAAAAGCAAGACCTGTTCTGTTACTCAAACTGGAAAAAAAGCTTTAAAGTTACACTTGCTTTAGAATGGAAAGGGTCAGTTGGAAGGGACCTACAAGAATCACCTAGTCCAGCTGCCTGACCACTCCAGGGTTGACCAGAAGCTGACAGAAGCTTAGTGGTTTAGAACTTGCACATAAAGCTCCTACTGATAACTTGTTTAAGCATAAAAATGATTTGGTCTCATATTTTAAACTGGCTCTTTTATACAGCAGTTTTTACATCAGCTGTAATACTTAGAAAATACTTCAGAAGAAGCATATTGTCTTCCTACAGATCGCTTTGGTTACGCCTTATGGAAGAGCGGTGGGACTGACCTCACAGCTACGCCAGTTATTCTGAAAAAAAAAAATTAAAAAAGGTTTTCCACTGTTTGTGATATCCTACTCTAGGAAGCTAACCTCCGACGTTTCCCGTCTCACCGAGAGCTGTTCCGACAAGCAGATCTGCAGCAGAGAGACGCGACCCCCACCCCTGCCCAGCGCCTCCGGGCCCAGCGCGGCTCCGGGCACACACCTTGTCCGCCGTGCTGGGCGCGGGCTTCAGCTTCCCTTTAGCCATTAACATCGCGTTGATCTTCGCGGCCACGGCGGCGGCCGCATCCAGCGCTCCCGAGGGGGCGGCGGAGCTCTCGGAGCCCGCCACCGCGGACCCGCCATCTCCGCCGCCGGGGAAGGGCCGCCCGGGCAGCGGCGCCGTGCCGGGGAGCAGGAAGGCGGGGGCCG
>VXAK01026492.1:38460-69453 GCA_013399435.1 Arenaria interpres
CAGCCACCGGTGGTGACGCCGAAGGCCGCGATGACAGCGGCGGAGCAGGCGCGCTGCGGGCGGGGCCGCTGACGCATGCGCACTGGCGCGAGCCACGCTCCTCGCTGCCCCCGGCGCATGCGCACTACACCCCCCCGCCGGCGGCTGCTGAGGGGAAGCTCCGCCATGTTGAACCACGGGGTCGCTGGGCTGTCCGCTGAGCTCTGCGCCAGGTCACCCAAGAGGCCCCAGGCCTGCCCCTGGGCGGGTGTCGTGGTGCTGTGGGGAAGAGGAGGTGTTGCAGGGGCCGCGCAGGGTCCTGGTCTTTGCCTTTCTGTTCCGCTTCACTTCGAAAGAGTGGACAGGAGTCATCAGATCTATTTTGGGCTGTACTGAGATGTGTTTGGAGAGTATTGGGGGGCACTTGGGGGGGGCCTCTGGGCTCTTCTTTTCCCAGTAAAACTGATTTTCTGTCGTAAGGGACATGCAGTTTTCCTCCCTCCAGTTCAGTACTGAGTGTTGTGACTGATGTCTAAAGAACAAAGTTAAAAGTTTGGCTTTGGTTGGGACATGGCTGAGGCGTCAAGGAACGTACCTAACCTTGAATAGGATGTGAAACAAAACAATGGGTCTTAACGTGTTCTTTTGCAGTTGCTGACTGCGACGTAAGATAGCAAAATACAACTTGACCAAATTCAAGCCGAGAGTGTATCCCAAACTAAACTTGGGTAATTGTAATACTGAAATACACACCCTTTGTTAATCATCAGCATGCTAATAGGTAACCTCCCCGTATGTTTTAAACATGAGCTTTGATGCGTATGTATAGTTAGGAGTGGTGAATGAATCATTATTGACCAATCAGCTGTATTTTGTCATTATAAATATTGGGCGGTTTGAAATGTGAGGCATGCCAGCTGTTGTTAAATGCCCAGCACCCAATTCTGCAGAACTGAAATAATGAGAAATATCTTGGCTCGGTGTGTGGATTGGTTTTTGCACAGCGGGTGAAGAACCCCCATTTAGGGACAACATGACCATGACACAGATATCACTTTATCAGTGTGCAGTGTGGATGGAATTGTAGACTTTCTTTGAAGAATTAAAGATCAGTTTCAGATCAGTCTGAAAATCCTGTACGTGGTGTTGGTTTGATGCTCGGCTTTGCCCACTTGCCGTCCCTGGCAGCTGCACCGTAGGGTGCTTTCCCTTGCCATGGGGAATCCTTCTTGTTCAAAAAGCAGGACAGAAACATTTCCTCAGGAAAGCGATGGTGTTTGAAGGGCTCCCCCATGAGGGAAACCTCTCACAAATTTGGTTTCCCTCCAAATTACTATTCCCGTTTCCTGAAGGAAAAAGCAGGGAAGAAGTCCCTTGGGGACATCTCAAAGGCAGCAGCAGGAGCTGGCCCTGCCCCATTATGAGACTGATGAATGCGGGCCCAGTCATGACTCTTCAGGTGTCACAAGGGCTTCCATTGTGGCACCAAGTGCTATGACAGGGTCCTGCAGAGGGGTCATTTATCTGCATTAACTGATTAAGGATTGCTTTGTTCTTTGCACTGGTAACTAGAGTTTCTGCAATCCTTCTTCAGGACCCACTAGCCTGATTTCTCTCAAGGGACTGAACTAGAGGATCAGAAACTTGGCAACCACCTGAGCACTGCCAAATGTGTTTTGCAGATCATAAAATCATAGAACCACAGAATTGTTGAGGTTGGAAAAGACCTTCAGGACCATTGAGTCCAACCATAAACATGACACTGCCCAAATCCCCACTGACCCATCTCCCTCAGTACCACGTCTGCCCAACTTTTAAACCCCTCCAGAGATGGCGACTCCACCACTGCCCTGGGCAGCCTCTTCCGGTGTCTGACAACCCTTTGGGTGAAGAAGTTTTTCCCAATATCCATCCTAAACCTCCCCTGGTGTAACTTGAGGCCGTTTCCTGTTGTCCCACTGCCTGTTCCTCGGGAGAAGAGACCGACCCCCCCCGGCTACACCCTCTTTTCAGGGGGCTATAGAGAGCGAGAAGGTCTCCCCTCAGCCTCTTTTTCTCCAGGCTGAACACTCCCAGCTCCCTCAGCCACTCCTCATAAGACTTGTGCTCCAGACCCCTCACCAGCTCTGTTGCCCTTCTCTGGACACCCTCCAGCACTTCAATGTCCTTCCTGTCATGAGTGCCCCAAAACTGGACACAGCACTCGAGGTGGTGCCTCACCAGTTCCCTCTAGGGGTACTTATTTTCCCCTTTGATGTTTGCCAAATTAACAGGGACAGCCCCACTTGCTACAGAGTGGTTTCGTTTCCAGTTTCTCCCTTCCCTCAGGTGATGCGTAGCATGATTTGGGTGGGGAGGTGAATGCCATAGTCACACGTGTTTAGCACGATCTCTATAATCTTCATTAGCTCTTTATATGCTCATATGCTCTTTATTTAATCCAGAAGTGGGGCCCAGATCCCCTGAGCTGACTGAGGGATCGCAAAGGTGCGCACACATCTCCTGCTGCTTGTAGAAGAGCTTCAGGGGGAGTTGGTCTTGAAGGCAGTGTCTCCGGAGGCCAAGTGTCCCTGGCTCGCTGAGGAGCCAGCTGCAGTCAGGGCTTTAGATGCCATGGTAGACAGGCTTGGTTGGACGAACACAGCTGAACAAGGCATGTGCCCTGTCATGTTGCTTTTCAGGAAAGTATAGGTATAGCTTGTCCAGAAGGTGACCTGGCCAGAACTTATTGCTGCTTGTCTCTTGCATCGTCTTCCTCTGAAGATGCCTGTGAAAAAACAGAAAAAGGGAGGGGAGGGGGCAGAAGAGAAGGGGGAAAAAAAGATGTACGAGAGAGAATAGCATGATCTACAGAAATAAAATTCTGGGCAGTTTCAGCGCTTCTCTTAGTAAGGTCAAAAGGGAGGCTGACAAGAACCGGCTCTCTGGGCTTCTGGGCACTGGGAAGCTCTGCCCGAGCTGTGCACGCTGTGTCGGTCCCTGCTCAACATGACTGGCACCGGAAATGCCAGCCCATGAAGCTCTCTTAAGAGCTGGTATGTTGCCCATCACTGTGCTATCTAAACACTTTAACTGAGATAAACAAGGAATACTGTGCTCTGCTTTGCAGTGGTTTTGTCTCTCCAAAAGCTTCTCCCGCCACCCAGAGTTCGGCTCTTCAGGACTGTCTTTCTTCCACAAGAATAAACATTCTCTGAGGGGATTTCTTTCCGCTAAGCGCTGGGTGGGTCTGAAGAGAAGCTTTGTCACCTCTGTAGTTCACAGCACAGAGCTGTCCCAAGTAGTCTGCAAGGCTCCTGCCAGGCACCACAAGCTTTTCACCGGCACCACTGCAACCCAGTGACATGGCTAAAGCACAGGAGTGGCCATGTGGCTGAGAAGAGGATCTGCCTCTTCACTGTCGCTTCCTGCTCCCTTGCAGCATCCTACGGGCTCACTCCAATACCTTGGTCCTGCCTCTGAGGCTGTGGGGACTGAGCACAGAGGGGTGATAGACAGCAGGGCAGCAGGAGGCGACTGATCTGAAGCCCTCTTTGGACAAACCTCTTTTCCGTGTCCACGGCCTGGCTTCCTGATTTGTAGGTGCTCACAGGGGATGGAGCATCAGCACGTCCTGTGCTGTAGTATCCTCCAGGCTGCCTGATCTTCCTTATGTCTCCTCCCTCCTTGATGATCTTGTCTCCTGGATGCAGCAGGCCTGTGGCAAAGGGCACAGAGGAAACAGTCATTCATGCTGCAGCCTGCGATCAGCAGCCCCGTTTCAGCTCCGACATTGTAGATGTAGCCGTCTACAGCTCAGTCACAGCCATGTCTGTTCCTGGTTATGGACCCGCTGATCCTACCGTGGTCTGACTTCCCAGCTTGACCTTGGACCTGCCCCATCATCACGAACTTGCCTCGTGAGCTGCACTCTCAGTTGAACCTGGCTACCGACCCAGGGGCAACGGGAGAGGGCCTAGGTGATCTGCAGCACCCCTTGGTGTCTCAGTCCCGCTCTGGCCCTGCTGCTGATCTTGCTGATCCTAACCAGCAGCATCTGCTGTGGCCCTCTGAGGGCTGCAAACATGCTCCATCAGCAGTGCACCCTGATGTTAGTCTTGCTTCTGGGCTTGGGAATAGTCACGAACTTGTCAGATTTAGTGCCTTCAGGTCAGGCCTTTGGTCTTTACCTTTCTGCAGTGTTGGCTTGGTGATGGAAACATTGCGCTCTTCGCACAGCTTGGAGCTCTGCATATAGACCGCCACGGTTTTGCTGCGATATCGATCAACCAGTTCTCCAAAGTCAGCCTCTATGGTTGAGGGCAGGCAGTGCTCATCAACGGGGCGATCCCCAGATCTCGGCATCGGGCACTTTTCTTTGCATTCTACGGGGCTCTCTTTGTTCTGCAAGTAAAGGGCAGGTCCCAGTTAGCATTCAGTGGGGCCCTGGAGCTGCTGCACTCCCTTCAGAGAAGCTGCAGGCAGGGACTCATCTCAAAAGTGTGTGCAAACAGGAGTTGGCACCCTGCAATGGGCTCACAGGGACAGGCACTCCTCTGGGAGTTCAGTTCCCATCCAGAGCTGCGTCATCAGACAGATACTCCCTGGACGGCTTAGCTTAGCTTGTAGGACCTCAACTGCAAGGTACCATGTGGTCAAGGGACTACTGAGAAGCTAATACTCCCAAAAACCCCTTGTCCTTTCCTGCTGCACCGTCTTCCAGATCACCCCACCCTTGCCAAGGCACGCAGGTGCACTTGTTCTCTTCAATACCCTGAGATCACCATTGTCCAGGATCACCATGCCCGTCAGCGTGGCATCAGCTAGGGTAAAGCGGTGTCACTCTACTGATTTGATGGCAGACGCTATTTCCCATGCAATTCCCTACTTACGTCCAGGCTGTTGGTCTCAGCTGATTTGACAGCACCTCTCCTGGCTGCTCGGAGTGCCTTTATTCTGTGCAGGTATTTTTTTTCTTGTTGGCTGAGGGCAGGTTTTTGAGTCAGCCACCTTCCCATGTCCCCCAAGCTTTCCAGGTCAGTTCGAAAATGCCTCCTGAGCTGAGTCCAAGCCTCCGCTGTTTGTTGACCCTCTTGTGTATTGGAGGTGGTCTCTGGGGATCTGAAGCTGTCTTCTTCTTCCCGAGGCAGCTGCAAGACAGACAAATGGCAGAAATCTGTAGCCTAAGTTGGTTTCAAAAAGGGAGAAGCTGGTTTTGCCACAGGTGGAGCAAAAATCACATGATGTCCGGATTTGGATGATGCAGACCTACTTGCTTTCAGTTTAAAGGCAAAAGTTGGACACAGATTTCTCCAATGGTATAATTGGAAACCACGCTCCAAGACCACTTGTGGCTTGACATTAGTCAAACCCTCGACTGCATCCTCGCTGCTCATGCTGGTACTTCCTGTTACAACACTTCTTGCAGAATTGAGTTGGGGTCAGGTGGGCATGGTGGCTTCCCAAAATGTCAGCAAGCCCGTCACAGAGCAGTGTGGAAACACGTGTGGTAGGACGTGGTCAAAAGTGGCGGCCTCCATGTGTGTCGTGGGCAGGGGCCTCCAGTTCTGACATGCTTCTGGCCAAACTGTGAGGGATGAGATGGGGTGGAGACAGGGCCATCAGCAAAGCACAGAGCAGCACGAAAACAGCTGGGTCCTGCTGTTGAGCAAAACGCTGGCTCCCTGCCACCAAGGAGCAGCTGAAATAATGTCAGCCGTTTTGCTTGTGAAGAATGGCCGGAGTGCTACTCAGAGAGACAGCTTTCCCCCTCCACGCCGCCGGCTGGAGCTGGCTCGAGCCAGGTGCCTGGAAGAGATCCCGCTTGAGCTCCAGAGGCAGCACCGGGGCAGAGGTGGCCTCTTTTCCGCAAGCCCACTGATGCCTTCACCCTGGCCAGCTGCTGGTTTTGCCCCTTGGCCTCTACTGCCAATTCCTCCCTCGCAGCAGTGAGCAAGGGAGAATGAAGGCCACAGCCACCTGCCCTGCTCTTTGGAGGGAGTGATGCTGCTGGGACTTGGAGACCTTCCCAACTTGGTGCCACCCCGGCCAGAAAAAGGCTGCTCTGGTGATACTCCGTACCTGGGCCCTCCGTGTCCTGTCACTTTCTCTCCCAGCTTGCTGTTGAGGAAATTCTGGGAAGCTGATGCTTCCTGCTTCTCTGTTCTCTTCTTTCTCCTTCCTTTTGGCCACGGACACCTGCAGTTTTCTTCTGCTATTAATCCCAAATACAGCCTGTGTTTTCTACAGGGACCCAGAAACACAATAGCAGTGGTTAGCCTCATAGGTCTTCTTTTTTTTTTTTATTAAAAAAATAGTGCTCTTCTCTCAGTCATCTTCCCTTTTTTTCCAGTTTCTGTCAACAGACAGCTCTTGCAGATCCAACCAGACAGCCCTTCTGCTATAGGCAATGAACTAAGTCATCAAAGAGCTACTTTTTGAAAAGGGCTACAGTTCCCTTTCTGAGATGAACGATACCCAAAATAGGTAACTGGGTGGGCAAACGAGCCACAGTAAAAGCCATACTCAGAATCAGTACCTGCGTATTTTTGTGTACCTCTTTCTCCTAAAAGATCCCCACTTGGTTTTTCTACAATCAAGTGACACAACTGCCTCACTTGATATTACCTACCTTTCCTGTCTGCCCGTGTTCTTCAGAAGCAAGCAATGGCAACTCGGGGCTCTTGAAAGGAGTTTCTTTGTGCTGCCTTCCTTCGGTGCCTGCACGTTGTGGCAACGGTCTGAAAATATACACCAGGGTGAGTCGGCATGACTGCAGGAAGAGTTTCTTCTCCGTCCTGTGCTCACATTGCTCACCTGCTCGCAGCAGACCAAGCTTGCTTTGCGCACTTGTCTTCCCCTCCCCAGAGATGGGGATAACCCTGAGCTGTAACGCTCAGATGTGCCGCTAAGGAACTCAAGGAGATGAGCTTTTTCCATAAGGAAGGCTCTGGGACACACAGCCTGATGCGGCCCTCCTGATGGAACAATGAGAGGATTTGCATCCTGAGCAATGACAGGCGCCCGGAGATACTGGCATGCCCCCCCTGGCCATTCCACTGACCACTGCAAAGCAGTCCCAATTACTGTGGGACTTCCCATCCAGCAGGGAAACGCACTGTGTGGTGACGTGTGTCAGCAGCCCTTCTGAGTCAATACAAACCCTGGGTCCAAAGGGAACAGGGGAACAGGCTTCTCAGAGAGCTTGGTCAGTCTCCGTCCCTAAAGGCTTTGAAGACAAGACCGGATAAAGTCCTGAGCAACCTGGTCTGACCTCAGCTCAGAGCTGACTCTGTTTGGAGTAGCCGCTTGGACTAGGACCTCCCGAGAGCCCTTCCAAGCTCCATTATTGTATGAGCTTATAAAACATGCTGCACAAGCAGTAGAGGACAAGACCACTCTTAACAGAGTCCTTTCAGAGTCTCACCTGCCAGGAGGCCCTTTTCTCTCCGTTTTCTCCTGTGTTGCTTTCTCCGTATCGGCTCTGGCTAAGCAGTCTGGAGGAACGCTCCTTTGCAGAAGGAGTGGTGAGTGGTGAAGAGCTGCTGCAAGTATGAAAGGAGAAAACCTCTTAGAACAGGCAGAAGGAGGCACAGATCTGCTCTGCTAATGTTTGAGGCCTCACTGGGGCTCCTTCCGAGGCCTGTTTCCTCAGAGGGAGATCTTAAGCCCTTCCTGACGCCAGCCCTTGACCCTGTTCAACCCTCAATAACCCCATTATTCTCTTCAGTGTGAGTTTTCTCCTGCTGCGGCCAGTCCTTCCTCTGCACAGAGCCTTTTGGGGAAGAGACAGATCTTGGCACTTAACAATCTGTCTGGGGGGAACAATTTCTTGGCATTGCATACATGTTTGGTATACCAAAATTTGCTGTCACGGTGCCTTCAACTTAAACATGTTACAGCTCTGATGTTCCTGAGGCATTTTGGTCAGGGAGCTAGACTGCCCAGCTTTAAAAGAGAAGTGAGGTCTCAGCACAGCTTAGCAACCTTTGTACAGTTGTTCTCTATGTGATTTTTCTCATTGAATCAGTGATTCCAAGAGATAGCCAACACCCCTGCCCCACTCTCCCAAACTCGAGGCAGAGTTTGTGATTCACAGTGCCGATGGACTTCCCCAAGCATTTACTCCCTCCTGCGCAATCTCCTAGGATGGAGGAGGTATACTCCAGGCCATGGAGCGCAGGGGCAAAACATACTTCAGCACCGTCAACCACAGCTGGTGGTGCTGAGCCCTCCTGGAGTCTTGCTCCAAAAAAACGAGTCCCTTGAGACTTACCAGGAGGGGTAAACAGAGACACCCAGGGTGCCTCTCCCGTCCCATGCAGCGGCTATTGCCGCCTGGGCCCTAAACACCCACCGGTCTTGAAGACAGGCAAATGCACAAAGCTCTGCTGGGCATCACTCGCTGACATTACCTCTTTTTCCCGTGCTGCTCAAACCCTTCTTGACATCTGAAGATGTCTCCTCATCTGTGAGAGAAACTCTTCGAGGCACTACTCTCATCTCAAACCTGGAAACAGGAAGGCGGCACCATTCTGAGAAAAAGGCTTCTTTGCCAGATGAATGTCAAGGTATCTCTAGAGAGTCCACCTCATGTCCTAGGCCATTAAGGGAACCACCAAGCAGTGCCGGACTCAGGGACAGCTCAGCAGCCCTCGCTAGGAAGAGGTTTTGGTTTCTTGCCTCAGTCCTCCTGTGCCATCTTGACCCAAGAAGGCATCTCAGAGATACTTTGATTCACGTGAGTTTCACAGAAGGCACAGAAAGATCACAGACAGAGGACTTGCCTGCTGCTGGTCTTTGATCGACCCGCTAAGATGAGCTTTCCATGATATATTCAAAATAATGGAAATATTAGCATCTTATTTCTGTTAAATGTTTGAGCAGTCTCTGCCAATGGGAGGAGAATGAGCAGGTGAAACTTTAGGAGCGTTGCCTGAATTCCTCTGTCTGGCAAACCAGTTCCCTCTAACGGGAGTAACGGTAAAATGCAAACCACAATCGGTAATGGAGGATGCATAACTCCAGACTAAGTCAAAGCAAGGATTACCTGCAATCCAGTAACTTGACAGAGGCCTACCAAACATGAGCAGAGCACCCTGCGCTCGGTCAGGTAGGGGCTGCAGAAACAAATATACTCACTGTGGAAGCTGGTGAACACGGCCAAAACGGCTCGGAAAAAGAGTGACTTCTTTGTCCGATATGACCAATTTCTTCTGCAACAGGGACAGAAACATCTGACGTGACTCCAGGGCAATGAACTCAATGCTCGCAACAGCCTTTCCATAGCTCCAAGGATTAGCGGCCCCTCAGCAAACTTCTGGCCAAGTGCCTCAGCCCCTTGCCAAAACAAGCTGCACAGCATATCATCTGCTAGGGCAAGGGATGTCACCAGCTTTTTTGCAAGGACAAGAGTTGATGGCATCAGGCAGGAGACTCCTTGTTCACCAGGGAAGATGTCAATGGAGGCCAACACAAGGGGAGGCCCACCACGAGCCTGGGTTCCTGGCTGCTGGTTGCAGTGAACTGGCTTGTGTTAACTATTGCTGAACCAAGAGCAAATGGTTCCAAATTGATGTTATCTTCAGAGCCCTTCCAAAGACTTCCAAAGAGTCTTGTGTGCCTCTGCAGTGTGAAGGAACCCAGCCATCGGCTCCTCCTCTTCTGTCAGGCCAGGAGAACTACACCGACAGCGTGCCAGCAGCCACAAGGGGCTGGTCTCGGCAAGGCCTTGGTGTCTCTGCACCTCAGCCTCATGTCCAGAGCGTGGGGTGAACATCATCGTCCCTGCCATTGCTTTGGCCTTTTTCCTCCTTATGGCAAGGCCCTGCCGGGGCTCTCCCTTGCCCAGCAAAAGTAGTACTGCGTACATTCCCAGCACCCTTGAACGACAGCAAATAAAAGAAAGGCACTAAACCAAGCTTTCACTGCTGCAGACCATGCGTAGTCCAAGTGACCCAGCAGGTTACAGCTGGCCAGCAGAGCTCAGTTCCCCAGCCCTTTGATGGGATGTCAAACCCAGTCTAAGTGGCACTGGAAAAACAATAAACTTACAGTGAGCAACTTCTCCACTGTGTCTCTACACTTGTTGAGGCTTAGTAAAAGGTCTTCACAAAATGCCATTGTCACTTCTGTTCCCCGGATAGCAAGAGTGCCAACATCCTTTAAAACAAAGTCCGTATCTTCTTTCTTTTTTAGGATGAAGTAGAGAAAGTCCAGGGTCTCCTGCACACAGTGCTGTGCGACTTTCTCGGAATAGGGCACCTCCAAGTGGGTCTTCTTGCAGCTCACCGACACTTTTTTAATCTCTCCTGGGAAAGAGGAGGAAGACTGTAACTCAGGCAGCAGCTGGGCAGACTCAAATAAAGCGCCAGCAGCTGCCCGGCCAAATACACTGCTGCAGCACTGTCTGGTCTAACAACCCGGTGCAGCTCCTTAAAGGAGCTGATGTAAGCCCCTCCTCAAGTGAAGGTCAAATCTCCCCATTAACAGATGTGCCAAGCCGCAGCTATGATTCCCTAGACAGAAATGGGAAGCAAGGACCATGGCCATCTGTGTCCACGTGGCACAGGAGGGAAGAATGGGGCTGGTTCCCATGGGAAGAGCAGAGTGTGCCAGGCCATGGAGCTGAACCCCCATATAGCGCAGTCCTGGACTGGGGAGACTTGGATATAAACACAGATAAACCACTGAGCTCTGAGTGCTGCACAGGCCGCATTGATGGCCCACTGCAGACACAGCAACGGCAGCAATGGTCAGACACGGCAGCAGATCTGGCCGTCGGCAGGTTCCTGTGATAACTATCATTTTCATCTCTCATTCAAGGTTCTCTACAGATGACTTTGACCCACTTCTCTGCATAAAAGTAGCTCTCGGGGCCTGTGGGTGTTTGCCTCAATGAGATCTGGTTCTGTTCTTCTCTGCAGGAATAAAGCCTCAGCCTCATCTCAAGGCTTTTATGGTAAACAGTTCCAATAAACGGCCATCAGCCAGCAGTCATCCTACAGATCAATAAATGTGGCCGGCACAAAGCCAGTTGCTAAAGCAGGTCACGGAGAGAAGGTCCAACTTTGTACAGCCTTAATACAAACTAGCCCAAAGCAAATGGCCCCTTTCTAGTCATTGCTCCTTGGTGGGCTGTTTCTGTCATCTTGCAGAGGTTATTCTCAGGGCCTTACGAAGGCCTTTGATGTGCCCGCCATTGCTTCTAAACAGCAACCAGCATAACCCCCAAATCTATGGATGTAGGGGAAAACAAAGAATTTCACTGCTCTTCTTACCGGGAACAGGTACAGAAGCATGTTGCAGCTCACTGATCTGTGCCACAGTCCTGGACAGCGAAAACACAGGTTTCTGAAATATGATCATCTTGCCATTTTCAAAGAAGTGACATTTTTTGATATAAAACGTCCCCAGTCCTGTTATGCTGACAGCCCGAGGCTGGAAAAAGAAGAGAAGGACAAGCATTTGTAGGCTGAAAAACAGAGTGAGGACTTGTGAGAGCTTCGAAAGGGGGGTGCCTGGTGCTCCTGGTGTAGAGCACTTTTGCACACCTCAATCAGGCTTTTATTTGTGTACTTATATATAGCATAGATATGAAATATATACTTTATGTCACTGTATTTAAAAAAAAAAAAAGTCTATTTTATATGTCTCAATTTACAGGGCAGCTGGTCTTTGGCACGTTTGCGGCAAATCTGTAAATCGCAGAGCAGTTCTGGGAAGAACAGCAGCACTTGCTGGCACAGGGGTGCCGGAACCCCTCAAGCCATCCGGGTAAGAGGAAGGGGCAGGGTAGGATCCCACCTCTTCCTTCAGGAGCTCTTTCCGAATATAGTTAGACACACCCCTCCAAATAGTAACGACATCTGGAAAGCAAGGGAAAGACACGTCAAGCTCCCAGTCAGCCAGCTCATGTCCCGTCTGCACATCTGTAGACAAGGAGATGGTGGGTGCAAGTGTGCTTCAACAAGCCTCGCAGGATAAACCGTCTGTGACACGGGCTGGGTTTTGACTGGCCTGGGCCTTCTTCCAACGGGACATCTTTCCCTTCGGAGCCAGATCCCCGAGAGGGACCCACTGCCGGGGGAAGCCTGTCCATGGGACTTCCACCATGGCAAGGGGAGGGTGCTGCCTGCACCGGGCTCTGCAGGGCACAGGGTTGTCCCTAGGGGCCTCCCTCGCAGGGACGAACCCCACTTCCCACAGTTTGTGCCCTTTATCCTGTCTGCAGTGATGCTCATCAGAAAGCTCCCAAAGGCCTTACCGTTTGTGGAAAGCTTCTTGAGAGTAGGAAACGTGACCGTGCTGCAGAGCTCAATGCTGGTGAGCAGTGCTACCAGGTTTGTCACATTCTTGCTTTGGGTCCGCATGCCAGGCTGCCGGGAGAAGGATTTTGATGTCTCCTACTGGGAAACAGTCCCTCTCTGATGTGCTGGCCTGTGCTTCGCCAAACAGTTCCCGCGCTGTCCCAGCGCCTCCCGTCGTCCTCTGTGTCTCTGGGGTACAGGAGAGACTTCTCGCGTCCCCTGGCTCCGAGAGCTCACCGAGGTCTGGCAGGGAAGTGAGGGGAGGGTCCATGGCGTGGGGCTGTGATGAGGAGGGGTCTGTGACACAGGGTGATGTCACAGAGGGACGTCCCCAGTTTCCTCCATGCCTGCTGACACAGGCGGGTTTGGTCCTGCAGCAAAAAGGCAGCTGCTGCCCAAAATACACCCCAGTCTATACTCCCCGTGGAGGCCACAGTTGTCAGGCACTTCTCCTGGTCTCCATGACCTTTCAAAGATGATGGAGAGTGGCCCAGCAATGACTTCTGCCTGCTCCCTCAGCACTCGTGGGTGGATCCCATCGGGTCCCATGTGTGGGAAATGAGCTAAGTTTTGCTTCAGCTAATGGATATATTCTTGTTAGTATGTCAATACTAACAAAGGAGTCTTAGTAATAGTAGAGTCTAATAAATTGTATCCAGTTAATCCCCAGAAATGCCCTTGGTCTGTCAAGGGATCCTTGTTCGCAGAGCCTTATCTAGGTGAAGAGAAACAGACTGGAACACGGCCTTCAACACAAGAACCCAGAGGGTAGAGGAGTATCAATAAGGCCAAAGAAACCAGTCTTGGACAGTAAATCTGCCAAACAGATGGTAGCAAAGACTGTGAAATAACGTGTGACATAATCAACTAATCAAAGGCGTGTTTAGGATAATAATTTCGTAGAACAGGCGTGTGTGTGCCTTACATGGGAAAAAGGTGCGAAATAAACCTGTAATAGGTCGAGCGGTCGGGAAGAATGTGAGCTCCAACTTCTCAGCCCATGAGAAGGGAGACAGAAACTCAGGCGGCCGGGATAAGGGTATAAAATACCTGAAAGCTAACAGATCATCGTGCATCTATTTTTGGTGCACCCGATTCAGCGCTGTTTCATATTAATAAATTTTTTTAACCTTTGCTTTGGTGACTTTGTCCTCTTTAAATTCTAAGATGTAAATCAGTGTTTCTCACACATGGATTTGTGGATGTCGAGTTTGCCTAAATGATCTCTAACCCGATGCTCCTAACCTAGGGAGAAATCTTCCTTTTTCCAGACTTTTCTGTTCTTTTTCCAGACCCTAGGCTGCATCCCCAGCAGCATGGCCAGCAGGGCGAGGGGGGGAATTGTGCCCCTCTGCTCCGCTCTGGGGAGACACCCAGCCAGTGCTGCCTCCACCAACATCAGAAGGACATGGGGCTGTTGGAGCGGCGCCTGAGGAGGCCCCGGAGATGCTGGGAGGGTTGGAGCCCCTCTGCTGGGAGGGGGGGACTGAGAGAGTTGGGGGGGTTCAGCCTGGAGAAGAGAAGGCTCCGGGGAGACCTTCGAGCCCCTTCCAGTCCCTAAAGGGGCTCCAGGAAAGCTGAGGGGGGGTGTGTGTGTCTTGATGAGGGAGGGGAGCGATGGAACGAGGGGGCAGGGTTTGAAGCTGACAGAGGGGAGATGGAGATGAGATGTGGGGAAGAACTTCTTTGGTGTGAGGGTGGTGAGAGCCTGGCCCAGGTTGCCCAGAGCAGCTGTGGCTGCCCCATCCCTGGAGGGGTTCAAGGCCAGGTTGGAGGGGGCTTGGAGCAACCTGGGCTGGTGGGAGGTGTCCCTGCCCAGGGCAGGGGGGGACTGGGTGGTCTTTAAGGTCCCTTCCAACCCAAACCATTCCATGGTTCTATGACTCTGTGACCATGCCCCTGCTGCCAAAAGCGTGGGGAGGGAGCGTAGCCGCTGTCAGTAGTTTCATGCTCGTCTAAGTTGTGGTGACAGGGACACCGAAATACAGACACTGCCGCGGGCACTTCCAGCTGCCATCACCCCCACACAGCAGGACCTGAGATCAAGCCCAGTGCCTGCATCCCACAGGAAGGTAAAACCAATTCTGAAGGAAAAAGGTCTCCATGTGTAAACTGTTGGGTGAGACTGCACTCCCATTCCAACTTCTTTACACTTAAGCACAAATCACACTGACACCAGCTCACAAACGCTTCAGCGAAGGGGAGCTGCCGTGAATCCCGACGGTATTTAGCCGGGCGAAGGAGCTGAGAGCGACCACCCTCGTCCCTCAGACGCCGCCTACCCATCATTAACGCGCTTCTCGCGGCTGAACTCGCACTGCGCCAGCTGGCGCGAGGCCGCTGTGCACAGCCCGCAACGCTGCGTGCCGACGGCGAGCCCCCGCCCCTCGGTTTGCACACGGCCCCTTGCCTTATAAAAGCAGGGGGTGGGGGCGGTTTGGGAGGTTTGGGCGTTGTGTGTAGGGGTTGCAGTGGGGTGCGGCCGGTGTGGGGTCTCCTCACGGCCAGCCAGTGCTGCGTTTGCCTTCTCTGGGTGGCCGTTATACCTTGAGGAGGCGGGTTGTCTCTTCTAGGGGTGACAGTGCTGGGAAGGGCCTTTTCTCACAGAGGTGCTGAGTGCAGTCCCCTGCTGGGATCAGGGGGGTTTGGAGAGGCTCAGCTGAGGGGAATTTAGTTCCACTAATGGTCCAGGAGCAAGCTCCTGCTTAGAAAAGGCACTTTCCGTGTTTGTGGGGGCGGGTATGTTTTGTTCTTAGAGATGGTGGGGAAGGCTTGAGTCAGGTACATGGTGCTGAGGGTTAAAGGCTTAATGAGAAGGTGGCTCAACACAGCTGGAGAGGAGTTGCTCTCTCCAAGGCCTCCTTAAATTGTCCAAGCCTGGTGGTGGTTTCGAAAGTGGGGGGTTCAGTTTTGGCTGGAGGTGCCTTAAATGTGCAGAGCTGCTTCTTGGGGTTCTTTGAAAATGTGTTAGTTGGCCCTTCAGAGCACTGCTTTCAAAGGCTTGAGTTTCCCCTAAATAGGCACACAATATTCTATTTACCACATACTGCAAGCTTGGGGGAGCTCTGTGCTGGTGTGACAATGAAGGCGCTAGTACTGGGGTTTATTAGATGAATTCCCCTGCCCTGTTTCATTAAAATTAAGGCATTTGTTTGAACTGACCCAGGTTAGTTGTGCAGGAAGTGTTTGTGGGGTTGGGTACTGACTTGGGAAAGCTGAATAGCTGCAGCCAGGGCTTGCCTGCACTTGTGACCGGTGGTTGTACATGTGTTAATGCAGATGTTTTATTAACAGACAGAAGAGTATCTGCAAAATGGCAACTGCTCAGAAACAAAGGAATTGTGTGGTAGGATTTTCTTGTGTATTTCAGCACAATGTATTATTTGAATGGGATAAATCGGTAAATTTTAGCTGAAATAGTGTACCCAGATGCTCTGTAATATTTCTTCCCTTTAAAATTACTAATGGCTAATTCAACACTTAATTACAAATAAAGATGCTTAATACTGAAGTAGTTTAAGTCTGAACTTTGTGTCCTAAAAACATACTAACACCAAGCGTTAGGCATATGCTTAACTTTATAAATGGCAAAAGTCATACTTTTCAATGAAATTAAAACACTAAGAGGGCATTGTACCAGATTGCAGACTGTACAGGTTTGTTGTTGTCGACAGATATTAAGTCTTTTGTTTCTCCAACTTGCAGAGTGCAGTTGTTTTTCCTAACAAAATATCTACTGAACAGCAATCCCTGATGCTAGTGAAGAGGCTCTTGGCTGTAGCCGTGTCCTGCATTACATACCTGAGAGGCATCTTTCCTGAAAGCGCCTATGGAACAAGATACATGGATGGTAACAGGCAGTTCTTACAATTCTTTCGAACTCTGTTGTTGTAGGGTTGTTATGAAGTTAATGAGTGTTTTTAAAGCCGCCTGGCCCTCTTAAGGTAATAGCTATTTGCAATGCCTGTAATGGAAGTTTCACTAGTAAGTTATTGTTGAATTTTGTTAGAGAGTGGTGATGCTAATTCAGCAATTAAAACTGTGTCTACATCTGTTGGTAAGGTTAATTTTAATCTGCTTTTGATATACTTTTTGATACTTCTAGTTAATGAACTTCACTGTGATAGCAATGCAGTTGCATTCTGTCCTAAGTAAACATCCATGTTTATATTCTTCTTCTGAGATGTCTGTGTCAAAATTCTGCGGGAAGACAAGAACTGTCCTGGCTCTACTCAGCTGGTGAAATGGTATGTTAATTACAGTGCATATAGAACACTTCCACAGCATGTCAATTCTGAAAGATACTTTTCTAGTTGTTTCCAGCTACAAATAAAAAAGTTCACTTGCTGTGGGTGAACAAGAGGCCGGGCAGTGCTTTTAGTGCATGGTATTTACTATGTTGACAATTACTTTTTTTTTTTCAGTGAAAAGTCAAAATGTGTGTTTTTTGATAGAGATGTAATTGACTTGTACAGTTGTGTTTCTAGAAGGACTTACAACTTAGTGCTTAGTAGAGCATAAATACTTGTTTACAGAGTAATTATACTTTACACTTAGTTTACGGGGGTGTGAGTGCTCAAGGCTGCACATAAATGCAAAGATCTAACCACTAATTCCTCTGTAGTTGAACAGGAGATGCAATGTTAACATTGAGTATCTGAATTTAAAGATCTTGCCTTCAGACTTGTATAAGAAAGGGGTACTGTTGTTCTTCGTATCCAGAGGCAGAATTGTGTCTGCAAAGGACAGTCTGTTTGCTTGTACATTCACAGTTGAGTGCAAATATGTCACTTGGGGCCAGAGGTATTTATTTTGATTTTCTTTCTGATCACAGTAACTGTGAGACTTGTCGTGGCTGCTCTTGTTGCTGTTTAGAAAAGAGTATATAAGGCCTTGCCTTAAATACAAATACTTATTTTTTGTAGATTTATAGACATATAAAGCCCATCTTTTTTTCTTTTCAGTCTTTTACCAGTTTTAGGACAAGGTGAGGCATTGGGAAGGATGCTGCATTCAACAGAGGGGGTTTGCAGTGGCTGTCAGTGTTGAGGTGTTCAGAGATGTAGGTCTGAGTTCTGATGTTAAAGGTGAAGTTAAGTCATCTGCTCTTTGTCCATGTGCCGTCACTAAGAGAGGTAGGGAAAAGGCTTCCTTTAGTGTAATGTGGAATTTCTTAATTGATCCACTGTGGTAGAGGGAACTGAAGTGGTGCTGGGTGCACTTCACCTTGCCCTCATGCATCAGACATTAGCAAGGGCAGTGGCATGGCAGCCTGTGGATGCTGACAAAGAAAACCTCCCTGGGTTTTGTTTGAAAGGTGGGTGCTACCTGTTTGAAGTTTACAGGTTAGAAACCTTTCTTAACTCGGCATCATGTGCACACCAAAACCAGTTTTTGCTTGTGGTCTATGTGCAAAAGAAATGTTAGAAAAAAAATTAGGGTCAGTTTTGATTCACTATTTGGCCATTGTTTGCATGTTATATAAAAAGCAAATTGCAACATCTGAGTAAGGACAGTAAGGTAACTCCTTTGTGCTTCAGAGATATCTGTGTTCGGCTGAAGTATATATTTATTTATAAACTGATAAATGAATACATGTGTAAGAAGGTGTTTGAAAATGGTACATGTACAATTGCATTATGTTTTTACTGATAAATTTACTTACAGATTCTATTTTTACTTATTCTGCAAAGAAGTTAGGATGATTCGGTGTTATTGCTTATATCACTACTAGTAAGAACATAGAATAACAAAGTATTATTTATTGCTGTAATATAGTAGTAAGAGGGCAAAACATGAATTTAATTTCAGGAACTACTTTATTTAGTAGTGAAGCAAATGGAAATTAGTGGTAGATGGACAATGTTATTTAACTTTTGCAGGATGTTAGGATGCTATGATGCCTTGCAGAAGAAATATGTAAGTCTTCCATATCATTTAGCTATTTTAAATGTATTGAAACATTCATTTATGTAAGTCTATTAGCTGTCAGTGTAGTTATAGGACTCTGGTTAGGAAATAGCTGTGCTTTAATATGTCAAAACAGTTTGCTACAATGTGGGATGCGCAGGCATCGCAGGATAATATTCTTTGTAAACAGAAACCCTTAAAGTCAGGCATACATAGGAATTTTCTGCCAGTTGAGTAAGTCCTTTCTTAAACAGATGAGGAATTAAGTGTATGAAGAGATTTCTCTTCAAATGGGCCTTAGTTGTCTACATTGGTTTCCAGAGCTAGAGAAACAAAGCAGCTTAGTAAGCAGAAATGGGCTATGGAATACATTTAATGTTCTTTTTCTTTCTTTAATTATGTTTGCAACAGCTAAGAATGATTGTCCTAGCAGTAAGTATCTGAAAAGTAAGGTACACATTTCTTAAGGTAGATGCTTAGAGATATGTACAGTTCTTACTTTGCTTTCTCTTTACTTTAAAAATGCAGGTCTATACCCATCCTGAAGACCCTCAGGTAAATCTGCTACAATATTACACTGGATGAAAGTATAATTATAGTGAAATGTGTATACAAGCAATAGTACTTAACATTCACATTACAAAAAAAGACAAAATATCAAATGTGAGAATCACTAGAGCTAATCAGAATTGTTACATGGGGAATTGCCTGTGAATATTTAGTCAGGTTATTCTCAGGCCAGTGCAAGAAACGAAGGTGTCGTTGCAGAGTTAAATGCCCATGAAGATGAATCATCCTAGCTCTGCATAACAAATTTATGGAACTTCTTTGTGAAAAGCACGGTATGTTTTAACTAACCACTGGATGTCACCATGTCTATGTGTGTGAAATACTGTCATAATAATTAAAACTTGAATACTGTTAATTGTTACAGCATTAGAAAGCTGTATTCAGTGCATGCAAGCGGATCAGAGAGGAGTTGGGCTATTGTTATTTTCTTTAAATGCAAAGTTGATAGACTACTAGACAGATGCAGCAGCAGTAGTAGTAGTTTGCTCGGCAGTTGACAGTTTAATAATTACTGGATTTGTTTGCAGACAATTACAGAATGTTACCACTTCAAATTCAAGTACACCCACAATGGGCCACTCCTGGATTTCAGCAGGTACTGTCACTGTGACTTTGTTCTGCACTGTGCTTTTACAGTCCATTTGCATACACTTGTATGTAAAAAAAATCCAAAGTTTTTATGCTTGGTGTTTCCTTTTTTTATTTGGGATTTTACCACAAATTTTATTAACATAGGCTATTAGCTTAGACTTAAAATACAGTGAGTTATCTTGTCAGATTATGCTTGTATTTATATATATCTAATCAGATGATTCTTAGGGTCAGAGTTCAATACTCTCTGACCAGGTTCTTTAAGATATTCCAGGTGTGGAGGGTGAAATATTTAATATCAGATTGCTTATTTGAAGATACTTGGTGTTACATGGGATTTCTCATTTAGCAGAGATGATAAAAAATATGCTAAAGCAACACAAAGGTAAGCTATTCTTAGGAAAGCAAGGCTATTGCATTACACGGTTCAGTCACAATACAAATGGGATTCCCATTGCTGGTCTCTAATATGCTCACCATCATGACGCTGGGCGTCCCCAGTCACAGGGAAGGAATACATGGGTTGAAGCCAGCTGCAGCATGTTGTTCTCTTTGGAATTCTTTTGTTAGTAGTTCTTACACTTTTTGGACTGAGCCACATACTCCTTTCTCCCGTGGTGGTGTGGCTAATTCAAGGAGGCATTCACACACTTTTAATGAATGCGGAGAGAAACATTTACACCACTAGTTGGTCTACTCAACTGAATAAACTGAATAGCTGTTTATCTAAAATGAAGGCCATGCTCAGGTCCCCTGTGTGTTGGAATGAAGTCAGCTTTCTTTGCATGATACCCTGTGTTATTGCCTGGGTTTCATGGGCACACTGCCCTTGCTCATTGCTGCTGAGCCTTTTTCCATTGTAGAGGTTTATTGGTCAGTCACAGCTGCAAGAAAATGGCTTATTTTAGGGCAAGTAAGCTTTCACCTCACCAGCTTGTGTCTTGCATAAAATGCTTTAAAAAAAAAAAAAAAGACTGCAGTGCTGCAGACATCAGCTCTTTGGGCTGAGTTTAGTTAAGTAAAAAACACTGATGGAAGGGGATGTCGCTCTCAGCCACACCGGGTTACCTTAGTGTATTAGTGTAAGTTCGTGCCAGAATAATTTGAAAATAGAAGACGTGAGCCTGCTTCTCTTGACACCCTGCAGGGAAAGGAGATGGCCATCTGCAGATGGACCAGATGTTCAAAACTGTCACAGTTAAGGGTGTGATTCCAAGAGACAGGGCTACTCAGTCTTACAGTTGCTTGCCTTGTGCTGGCTCTTCAGGTCCTTGGGGTCCTCTCTAAGCTGTGTGGCTGTGAGGAGCAGGGAAGAGCATTGTTAGTGGCAGTAAGGTAGGGTTTGGTTCAACTGCTGGTAGAACAGGAGCATGGAAATGTTGGAGCTGGATGCCAAGAGTCACTTAGGCATGCAGTGTCTTATCAGTAACCATTCCTGTCGAAGTCAGTAGTGTTACTTGTTTTATTTAAGGCAAATCAAGTATGTAAGACTTTGCAGAATTGGGGCTTTCAAAAATACCTGCTCTTTCCTTTCTGTCAGAATGGGTGTCTTTTAAGCATTATGTAATGTAAAATGCAGCAGCAGGTCACTGCTGCTGATCCATAATGCTTTCACTCTGTCCCTGGCTCAGACTTTGATCTTCCAAGGGCCAGCAAATGTGCAGGTTACTTGGACAGTATTAAGAATTGCAGTGGTTGCAACCTCAGACCTTAGGCAATAAATGTGATGCCTGCTTCTGACATAGTCTGTTGAACAGTCATGTATCTTAATAATAGAAACAATTACTCTGTGTATAAAAAAATAAATCTGGATACTTTGTCCATTTTCAGTAAGAATAAAAGGAATGATTCCACTATCACCTGTGCAGACACCAAGAAAGCAAGTATCCTCCTGATTCGCAAGATTTATGTTCTGATGCAAAACCTGAGTCCGTTACCAAATGATGTTTGCCTGACTATGAAGCTGTTTTATTATGATGAAGGTAGCATTTCCATATTGCCCCGATTTCAAATATTGGCAAACAAGTCAAAGAAATCTTTTAATGTATAATCTTTATGGTTGCCGGGACTTGTTAAATGATGTTATTTTGCATGTGTCTGTTTCTTACAGAAATTTCTAAAATCCAAGGGGACGGATTAGATTTCACTGTGGGAATACATTCTTGTCACTGTCTTTGGAGCAAAGATTTCAGTGTGTTTTAAAAAAAGTGTGTTTTCCTGAGAATGCTAGGATGTAACATTTGCCAGACTAGCTCTAGTCTGGATGACTATTTAAATGTCTAGCTCTGCTTTCAGGATGTATTATTGCTTTCTAATGAAAAATCAGAACTCCTAGCTCATCTCTCTGCATGCTTAAACTGCTTCAGATAGTTTTAACTGGGTTTTACCTGTTGTGTAAGGGAAAAAGAACTTCATTCAGTATAAGTTGAATATTGGTTATACCCATCCCCACACACAATTTTTTGGAGTAGCTCTTTGTATTTAAAGGGGAAGAGAGTCTTTTTGCCCAAGTTAAAATTAATTTTACAAGAATGTGTTTAATTCTAATGCATTTAATGAACTCTTTTCTGCAGTTACACCATCTGATTACCAACCGCCTGGTTTTAAAGAGGGTGAATGTGAGGGAGTGATATTTGAGGGGGAGCCTATGTATCTGAATGTGGGTGAAGTGCCAACGCCATTTCATATGCTGAAAGTTAAAGTTACAACTGAAAAACAACGAATGGAGAACATTGATAAAAGCATCCTAAAGAGTGAAGAGACTAATGTGCCTCTCCAGATGCTCAGAGTGGACAGAGATGATGAAGAGGAGAACCAGAACATGAATGTAAGAGTGCAAATGCTTTATGTAGCTTGAAATTTTTTTTTTGGTTTATACTCTAGAAAAAAGCCATTAATTGTTTTATTGCATGTCTTACTACAACATTAATAAAACCCCTCTGTGTTTCCTGATATATTCAAGCAAGACAATATGCCTTGAATACACTTTAATTTTACTGCTCCAGTTAGCAATTTGTCACTGTTAAAGCGATATTGAATAAGTGCATCAGCATATTGCCTGTCGGCAGCAGTGTTGTTGGTAATCGTGTCTCTGCGAGAGTAGAGAGGAGCTAAGGGGCAGCTTTGTGCTGTGGGTACAGGTACCATGTGTTCAGCTCCATGCACCGGACGCAGATGAAACCTCCCTGGAGCTGTCCTCTTCCAGTCCCAAGGGAGCTGCTGCAGCCAGACAATATTGACTGGCAATATGTTTACTCTGCGATCTTCTTGTACAGCAGTATACATATAGCTAGTGATGGCACAGCTGAAGTTAAAAACCCCAATGCAGAATTAAACTTGTTTTTCCCTGGGGAAATGGTGCCTAGAAAAAGGCACCAAGCGAAACTTGCTGAAGGCATGAGTGCATGACAGATGTGAGTGCCCAAGGTGACTCTTGGGACTATACTTGTGTAGGCTTCAGCAATTGGAGGGATATATTTCTGGGGTCAGCTGAGGCAGGCAGCAAATTTCTGTAGTCAGAATGTGCAAATATGTGTGCTAATCTATACTGTCCATAAGTGAGAAGGAAGTGGAGCTTCAGGGCTTTTGGCCTCTCCCCTGCAATTAGCATTGCTATGGTGGCCTTATCCCTAAGCATCTGAGTATGAACCAGCTTCGTTATTTGTCTGCCATTAATTGATAGACCTGTTTCTCAACCTAGGAAGATCCTGTTTCGGATAAAGTGGAAGATAGGAATAATGTAAATATTTCAGAAGTTCAAGGTAACATTTCTGTATATTTTCAAGTTTCTTTGGTTTGTGCCTCTCTCTTCTGATGTTACTAAAACAAAAAACTTAATTTTCTGGCATAGACCACTATATCCAAATTTGCATTTTGTTTTCTTCGCGTACGTCACTATCCCCGTGGCTTGGATGGGAGTACTCTGCGCTGGGTTAAAAACTGGCTGGAGGCTGGGCCCAGAGAGTGGTGGTGAATGGAGTTAAATCCAGTTGGCGGCTGGTCAAGACTGATGTTCCCCAGGGCTCGGTACTGGGGCTGGTTCTCTTTAACATCTTTATCAATGATCTGGAGGAGGGGATTGAGTGCACCGTCAGTAAGTTTGCAAATGTGACACCAATTTGGGTGGGAGTGTTGACCTGCTTGAGGGTAGAAAGGCTTTGCAGAGGGATCTGGACAGGCTGGATGGATGGGCTGAGGCCCATGGGATGAGGTTCAATAAGGCCAGGTGCTGGGTCCTGCATTTGGGTCACGCCAACCCCCTGCAGCGCTACAGGCTGGGGGCAGAGTGGCTGGAGCTGCCTGGCAGAAAAGGACCNGGGGGTCAGTCTCGTTTCCCAAGTCACAGGAGATAGGACAAGAAGAAATGGCCTCAAGTTGTGTCAGGGGAGGTTTAGATCGGATATTAGGAAAAATTTCTTCATGGAAAAGGGTTATCCAGCATTGGAATAGGCTGCCCAGGGAAGTGGTTGAGGCACCATCCTTAGAGGTGTTCAAAAGACAGGCTGACATGGTCCTCAAGAATATAGTTTAGTGATTATTTTATTTTTATATTTCTTATTTATATTTTGTCAGAGTTAGGTTGATGGTTGGACTAGATGATCTTTAAGGTCCCTTCCAACCTAGACGATTCTATGGTTCTATGATTCTAGTTGCACCAGGGGAGGTTCAGATTGGGTATTAGGAAAAATTTTTACACAGAAAGGGATTTTAAGCCTTGGAATGGGCTGCCCAGGGAAGTGGTTGAGCCACCATCCCTGGAGGGATTCGAAAGAGGGTTCTCATATTGCTTGGAGACATGGTTTAGTGATGGTTGGTTTGTTTGTTTTTTATCAGTTAGGGTTCCAACCCAGACAATTCTATGATTATATGACTCTGCCTTTTTTTTCTCTCATGGCTTTGTTCTGTGAAGCACTTGATTAGTGAATGCATGTTTTCATGTTTCTGTTCTAAAATTCTGCTCTTCTGTTCCATTTTATCAGATAAAATTTAATGGGATATTAGGGGTAAATTTTGTGCTTTGATTTTATTGTTGTTACTATTTTTTTACTAATATATTTAATTTCCGCCTAAAGCTTGCGGAGGTGTTGGCCTTTTGAGCTCATTATTGCAGACAAGAGAAGCAGAATTCTCTGTTCAAAAAAAGTCCAGGTCTATTTTTGTGTAAATCACGGCTGTTTGGACTGTATCCTTGCAACTTCAGCCATTAAATAAGCTTAGCAGAAATACCGCTTAGCAAACCTTTTTCCTTAAGCTCTGACCACAGCAGGACTATGATTCTGCAATCCGTACATGCTTCAGTCTGTGTGGTTCTGGGGAAATTGAGACCACTGAGGCTTTTGTGCAGAATTCTGAGGTTTTATGTTGTGGTGGACTGAATGATGTCCATGTAAAAATCCCTATCCATATGATGCATGTAATTCTGTACAATGAAAATTGTTCATTACTGTGGCTTGCTTTCCTTGATGCAATCAGTAACTTCATCTCAAAGTATATTTGTTTTATGAATGATGGTGTGATTATGCTGTGCTGCTGGCAATTTTAGTGCATTTTCCAGCTGCTTGCTTTCACAGCTTACTGCGTGCATGGAACATTTTGATAATTGCAAGTGAACTTTTAACTTTAGTTTCAGTAGGTACAAGTTTCAGCACAGCATTTTTGTTAGTATGAATCTCAGTGAACCGAGTTTCCTCAAGTAAAATCCTAACACCATGAAACCTGGCAGTGTAACACTGCAAACAATGCGAGTAGCAATGAAAAGTGAATCCCAGGTGGAAGCCTGTAAGGCTTATCAAGAAGGTACCAAAAACATTTACTTTTTTTTTGTTTAAAAAAAGTCACATATAACAACTTCAATAAGCAACTGAACTGAGGCTTCTGCAGAGTAGAAGGAAGTACCTGCTCATCCTTTCTGATGAAAAACAGCAGCACCTGCTTTGTTGGATCTTTTTTTAGCCTTCATAAATAGATAGTTTCTGTGCTTTTTGCTTACTGTAATGTGACTGCAGAAGTGCTAATAAAATAACTGTCCTGGCTACACCAGCCTGACCACAGCTGCTACCGGAGATGTGCCCTGGAAACTCTGCACTGATTTGCTTTTTAATCAGTGGACCCAGACTGTCTCCAGTTCAAAACGTGAGACAGCAAACTCTGTCCATGGGGATCTCTGTGAGCAGAAGCTTGCTTTGGTTTAAGATTTTAGAGCAACTAGGAGGAAAAGTAGAAGATGATTTGCCTTTGTATTCCCCAAGATAGCCCAGGAGTTCAAAGGTTGAACTTTGCTACCAAACAAGCTAAAGAATGCATTGCTGCGTGTTGATCTGCTCATGCTGGAGAGGCTTTATAGGAAGCATCCAGACATTTGCTGTACGTAAAGCATTTAAAACATAGCGAATAAAGATCAAAAGAGGAAATAAGTGCCCTTCTTCACAGAAGATTTAGTAGAGATTATGTAGATGAGTATGCTCAGAAGTGCTCTTGTATGCTGATGTAAAATAGGGTGCCTATTGGAATACAATTCTCGGGGCTGAAGTAAAAAACCCAAATTTTCGAACCAAATCGGAATAGGGGGAAACCTTTATTTGGATAAGAAGCCAATGTAAAATGATCCTTTTCTGTAGCAGAGGTAGAGGCTTCTGTGAAGATGACGAATATGTAGCACTCCTAAAGTACCCATTAGTGCTGCTACTGGGTCTGCTCATTGTTCTTAATGCATTTCCCTGGACCTGCATCTGCTTTGAAATATAACTTTGGTTCGGCCAACTTCAGAAATACCAATTTTCCATTAAAAACTTCTAGACATGTTGCTTTCCCTGTAACTATAAAAGCAGCAAAGTGTCAGTGCTGAGGCTTTTGGTCCTCCCAACCTGAACAAGACTAGCGGCTTCTTGGGGCTGCCATGGTGCCCGAGTGCTTGTGGATGCAGTTGGACAAAGCAAGTTAAGCCTGGATTTTATTTTTTTAAAATGGGCTGCAGTCTCCTGTTATTCAAGCCCAATACTGAACAGGCTGTGCTGTGTATTTAAATAGTGGCATTAAATGTTGGGGTTTTTTTTCAGAAATAAAATGTGGAACTTTGCAAAAACAGCTAACATTTCCATGCTGTTCAAAATAATAACAGAAGTGTGTAGGAAACAGCCTGTGTAGATCAGCATTCTTATCTTGACCATGCTATTAGGCTGCAGAACTAGAATAACCACATAAAGCTGTGTCGGGTGCTTTTGGAAATTTGTAGAAATTCTGAAACGAGGCAAAAATGCAGTGAATTGCTTGTGCTAAGGAGTTAGTGTAATGTTTTATTTATAGGAACTACAAGACACAGGAGAAGGCATTTGTTACCCTGAAGTTCTTAATCTTTAACCAGTTCATGCTTCTATCTGTATCCTAGAAAAAATCTGTCATGGATTAGAAATACCACCACCACTCTCCAGTGCTTCCTGCTCCCTGGCCTGTTCCCGCAGCTGCAGGCGCTGCAGCCAGAGCTGCTGGGCTGAGTGTAGCTGGTTACAGAATGGAAGCTGCCTGCTGGTGGTGGGGTCAGAATAGGCAGAGGCTGGGCTGGAGTGGCACTGCAGTGCCCTGTGCCCGTTCGGCAGCACAAAATGGGCTCGTGAGGCTTTTTACTTGGAAGCAAATACCAGCGTAGATGAGCCTGTAGTGGTACAGTGTACGAATGCATTTGGGGATCAAACCCACTCCTCCATAGATTGTGTAAATCTGTGCTACTTAGCACAAGCATCTCTTGTGTGCCTGTGACAAGAAGACGTGGTAGGAAGTCACTAAATGAAGGGTGTGAGAGTGTAACACTTGGTGGAGTTAAAGACTTGCTTGCACATCAAGAATTAGAGCCCTTTTGAAGCACCTGTTCCCTGCATTTATATGGTGTTCCTTGTGGCAAAATACGAGTGTTAAGAGGCTGCTAGTGTGTTATTGGCAGTGTGCTTCATTATTTAACAACTCTTTTATAGAGCCAAATTTAACCTGCGAAGAAGATGAAGTTATGAAGGCTGGAGGGAACCAGAATCTGTATGTTTCTAATCCTCAGGTATGAAAACTGCATTCTGTGGTCTTAAACTTTTACTAGAGCTTTTGTGAATCTTCTTTCCTACTTTGAGTGATTAATAGGTAATCTGGTAAAGGTTTAGTCACCGCAGTCAGTATTTTCAGGAATAAAATGCCTTTATGTTTTACTTTCTGGTGTTTTACAAAAGCTCTTAATATTCTAAAGCAATCAAAAGTAACAAAGGATGTTCCTCTGTCATACAGTTTTCAAACCAAACAGATGGTCTGACTTACTAAGAGAATTGGGAACGTAATTTCCATGTTTATAAACTGCCATAGCTAAGCACTCTGCCTAATAGAAATTTCTCTGCTAATTCTGAGAGACCAAAACTTGTTTAAAGGTTGATTAAAACTTAAAATGCAGGTTTATTAGCCTTAAAACTCAGGATATATTCCCTGCATCTAGCAAAATGGCGTAATCTAAATTACACCAGTGGAGAACTACTTCAAATGCAGGTTCTTAAGATTTCTTAAAAACAGAATAGCCGTAGGTAACCGTGAGTGACTTAACGTATAAAAATAACCGCTGCTTTGATCCATCAGGGCTCTTTGACACATTCAGCTGTAAATCGTGCTGTTGACTTCAATGGGGATACTCCTGTATTTCAGTTTCAAGCGCTGTGCTGAACAGAGACAGAGCTCTTTGCGTGCTGCAGCACTGAACCATGCTGTAAACTCTAATATATTTATATATATATTTACTACTGTCACAAGATAACGTCTATTTTCTGATTTTTAGGTTGATCATTTGGCAAGTAAGACATCTGAACTTAATGTGTCAGAGAGCAGGACAAGAAGTGGAAAGCTATTTCAGGCCAGCACTGTTAGTATGTTTTTTTTCTCTAAATCTGTTCTTTCATTTTATCTTCATCTTTAAGCCATTTTCTGTTCCAGTGAACAAAACTCTAAGCTTTAATAGATTTTGACAGAATTAAATTCTCATCATTTCTAAAATTCCCATTAAATTCAACATGTTTGGATTCTTACTGTCAAAAAAAAAAAAAAAATCTGTTCCAAAGAGTTAAAAGCTGAGTGTTGATGTAATTAACACAGGTTAAGATTCATTAGGATTGGTTTATATATTGTTGAGAATGCATTTAGCCAAATTCCACACCAGCAGAGATCCCCGGCCCAGTGTACCATATGCTTGCTAGTGACTTTACAAAGAAAACATGAGACCAAAATTCAAACCGTGGCTCTGGGACTCATTCATACCAAGAAAAATCCGTTATTTCTTTGCTTAGTCACGCCACAGCAGATGGCTCTTGTAGTTGATGCTACTTATGGGGAGACAAAATCCTCCAGCCTTGTGCAGGTGGGGCAGAAGTTGTCTTTGGGGGAGAATTTGGCCTCTGGGGATGGCGTCTGTTGCTGCTGCCTCCATCAGCTGAGTTCAGTAGCTTCAGCTTTGGGAGGCTCTGGGTCCTTCACAAGACCTCAACATCTCTCTTGCTTGTGAATATTCAGAGTCACTGGTAGGCTCTTCTCAGAAAAAGCTGTGGAGTGAATACTGCTGTTGTAAATGAGTGCTCTTTGTTTACAGTCAGGGAGGGGGAATTATGTGTCAGGACCAAGGAAAGTTGTACCTTCCTGTCCCCGCTCAGGAAAGCTCTTTATTAATTTTCAGTGCAGTAGTTGTGTAAGGATTCATAATGTGCAGCTCAAACATTGCCACTAGTTTTCTCTTATTTCTGTAGTTTCCTTATTTCTGTAGAGGCTGGTGGAAATAAAGCTTAGGAGCATGCAAAATGCATTCCCCAGCAGAACGTTCTAAAGAAATCCAGAAGAGAAATTGGTCTGTTGTAAAAATATCTGTGTATGAAAGCTGCATGTGAAAAGGGCTATCAGAGTTTGCAACAAATTAATGAAATGGAGATGTTAAATTCAGAATATAGAACTAGTAGATTAGTCTTTTTCTAGAGTACTGCTTACTGCAGAATAGAATTTTTTTTAGTTCCAACACGAGGGTCATAGGCAGTATTTTTTTTGTCACTCACTGATGTGAAAAAATCCCAACATGCCATTCTGTATGCTCACTATCCCTGTATCTTTCTTCTTTAAAAAAAAAAAAGTTTTGTTCATGAACTTAATACTAGAATTTAAATGAAACATTGTTGCTTTAAATAATCAAAAGCAAAGCAGAGGTAAAGCCTGAATTGTCATGTCTTCACACTTGTGGAAGTCAGAAATGGATTGCCATCGGTAAGGCGAGGCTGTGTGGTGCTGAGGCCTGGCCGTTGGCATGGGGTTGCACTGCTGTGCCAGGCACTCCCAGTGCTACCAGCTGTGCCCCTTCCCATCCTGTCCCAGCTGGGACTGCAGCCTTGGCTCCTGCTCGGGCAGCTGGACTCTGAGTGTGCTGCCTCTGCTGCAGGGGCTCGGCCCTCCTCACGTTCCCTTGGAGGTGCTGCCATTGCGGCAGAAACGCATCCCTGCCCTCCCACAGTGGTGTGCAGGGAGGGTTGATTCTGCCACAAAACAGCATCCAGACATTACTCTGGGCTCAGCCCCTCTGGGCAGGGTCCAGGTGACAGCGAGGTCGAGCCCAGTGCTTGACATGAAGTTCTCACTACATCATGTGGTGGCTTGCTGGGGGTGGGCGCTTCCCGGGTTGGGGTTGGTTGTGTGGGGAGCAGGATGGGCTGTGACGCTGTTTATTCTCCCTGGCAGGTCCATCAGTTTGAGCTCTCGAGTCAAGATGTGCTGCCCAAAAGGAGAAAGATCAGTGAGCCGAAGGAGCAGTTCTAGATGCCTGTTTCCCTCCTGTTTGTTTATGGAGTTCTCCACACCTCTTCTAGTTTGTTGTTTAATGTGGTTGTTCAGACTTCGATAACTTTTAGGGATCTTTTCTGTTCTATTTGTGACCTAAATGGGGAGTATTTTAAGGAAAGAAGATCTGTTAAGAGGCACAGCTGAAGAAATCAGAACTTAATATTCTTGGAAGGCCTTACCCCATCAGGGAAGGCAGAAGGATGTGATGTGGGGGATTCGCCTCCCCGTGGATACCGTGTGTAAATCCCAGTAGCCATCATGTTGTGGTCACAGCCCACCACCCAGTTTATCTCCTGCCTTTGGGTTGTCCCAAAGCTGCAGAGCTCCCAGCCCAGCCTCCCCCTGATGCCGTGTGGACCCCAGAGCTCTTTCCACAGCCTTGCCCAGCATTGCCAGTTGCAGCAGGGTTATATTTTTCACAGTTCCTACTGGGACAATTACTGGGTGTTGATGCTTTGGCACCTTCATCCCTCCAATTACATACTTCATGCCAAAACGTGGGAGTTTCTGTACAGCTGTGATGAGATGTAATTACAAAGGAAGTGTTCAATGGTGGCAGGCATCTACTGTAACGGTGTGAGATGAAGAAATACTTAGGATGATTAATGGCAGTCTTAATTGGTGCCATTTGCTCTAACCAAAGCCTGTTTGTTGTTCCGGTGCTGTAGGTGAAGGGAGATCTGAGGCTGTTCCTGCGGGGGGGCGCGGGGTGGCTGAGCGTTCCTGGACAAGTTTGACTCCTCGATTCACCATGTCCTTTCAGCCTCGCTGCATTAAAGCTCCGTTGGCCGTTGCGCCGCCGGCTCTTTCTGCGCCGCTGGGGGGG
>VXAK01026492.1:93405-114913 GCA_013399435.1 Arenaria interpres
GTCTTCAGCACCTTGCCTGGCTACATTGGGGTCCCCCTTTGCCTGGGGTGGGGGGCAGGTGGGTGTTGCATGGGAGGGGAGGTGTTAACAGAGCAGCACCAGCCACTCCCTCGCCTCCGCACCCAGCAGGGCTGAGCAGGATCTGGCCCCACTGCCTCTGACTTTCGAAAGCTGGCATTGACGTCCTTGTGGGTGGGTTGGTGGGTGGGAGCACATGCAAATGTAAAAAGTCCCCCAGCAGGGAAAAAACCAAAACAATTCCTGCCCGTTTCTAGCTTGGTTGCCCCGGTCTTGTGTTGGGGTCTCAGATAACATTTCCCATGATTTCTCACAACAGGAAACTGGGCTGCTGTTGCCCTAAATATCCCTTTCCTCTCTGGGAGGTTCTAGGGAGCTGGGGGGGGGCTGCTCCCCTATCTTGCTGGCACAGCGCTTCCCCTCGCAACCTGCCTGGGGAGGAGGCACTGGGGTGCAGCCACCTCCCACAACTGGTGTCCTGCAAGGGGGCCCAGTGTGGTACTGGATCTGTGGGGAGCCCCGGGGAGCTGAGTCAGGGGGAGCGGGCAGGGACAGGACCCCCCCACCAGGGACAGGTCCTTGAAATCCAGAGCTTTTGAGGGGAGAGGGGCTTCTTGGAGCAGCGCTGACAGCCCCCATCTCTCCAGAAATGGCCCTGGGATCATCAGGGTGTCCCACCAGTGGGTGCTGGATGCCCCCACCCAGCTCCCTGGGATTGTCCCTGCAGGGGGAGGCCACTGGGCATGGGGGTGGGTGACTCATTTGGGCTGAGATGACAAGCTATTGGTTTCAGCAGATGAGGGGGAGTGGAGGAGCGTCACTGACGTCCTGTAATGAGCCTGCTAGGCATTAGCCACCCCCCCAGTGGAAGGGTGGTCCCCAGGGCAGGGAGGGTGGCTGCTGGTGGGCTCCATCCCGTCCCCGGGCTGACCCCAGGTTTGGGCTGGTGTCGGGGTGCACCCTTGAGTTCTGGCCCGCCTGCACAGTTCTGCCCAGCAACAGGGGCCGCTAATAGCTTATGGGGAAGTCACGTGGGCCTCTTCCAGGAACCCAGGCGTCCTCTGTGGCCCATCCCCCTCCCGGGCCCTGGGGTGACATCGGGGTGGGAGCACTTGCATCCCCCCGCCATCCCGAGCCCTAGGCAGGGGGCTGGGCCAATGGAGGCCTCGCTCCTTGCCTGGAGGGCTCTCTGCCCCCGGGCACGGGGTTTATGAGGGGTGTAGGGGGCTCTATTGGGGTAGGGTGGTGTAAACGGTGTGAGTGTGGGATACAGGGGTGTCTGTGGGGCTTTAGAGGTATGTACAGGACATGGGGGCTGTATGGGTATAGGGTGTGTGTATGGGGCAGAGGGGGTGCACAGGCTCTGTGAGGGGCTTTGTAGTTACAGGATTTATAAGGTGGGGGGNTATGCACTGATTGGGGCCGGGGGCAGGGTTTGGGTGTGTGTCCGGGGCTGTCCCTGCTGCAGGGCTGGTGTGGATTGGGCCTGGTGTGGCACCAGCGTGGGGCAGCTGTGGGGCTGTGGCCACAGACCTGCCCAGGTGGGAGCCAGCAGTGACTCAGGCAGGAACATGCTGGCAGGACACAGTGTTCTGGCAGCACCCAGTCTCCAGCCCTGCATCTGCCATGCTGCTGGCAGCCATGTGGTGGCCCTGTCCCACTTGGCTCAGCCCCAGTCCCACACCCCACTGGGGGCTTGTGCTCTGTGCACCCTAGCACTGATGCACATGTCCCGCGGGGTGCCCAGGAGTGGTGCAGGGAACAGGGAGGACACTGGACTGTCCCTGAGCAGGACAGTGCCTGTGGGGACACTGGGGACAGGCCACAGAGCAGCACAGCCTCTGATGGGGGGCATGTGTGACACGTTACTGTGGGAAGCAGGTGGGGACACCAAATTAATCTGCCCCACGTAGCTGCTGTCCCCTTGGAGGCATCCTGTGGGCCAGGGGTGGCTGTGGGGTGCTGGGGGGCTATGGGCTGGGGGTGGCAGTGGTGGGTTATGGGTGCAGGTGGCGCAGCAGGCACAGAGCCAGGCCTGGACCACCACTGCACAGTGTATGTCCCTGCAACTCTTCACTGGTGGGGGGAAACTGAGGGACGGGACACTGGGGACCCCCGTGTCCTGGCATCCCAGCCCCACCTCCTGCCCCAACCCTTCCCGGGCTCCAGGGCGTGGAGTGGGTGTTGCAGGAGTGCTTGGTGCTGGTTTTGAGGTGGGGGCACAGAGGATGCTGACTGTCTTCTTGGGAGTCAGGCGCTGGGTGTCCCATGCCTGGGTGCCCTCCAACACACTTGGGAGCACTGTGGGGACATGGGGACTGCCCTGAGGATGGGGCGAGGTGAGAGGACATGTATGGGGGTGGGGGACTCAAGGGGGGACCCTGTGGGGGATCCATGGTGTGTGGGGGGAGACACAGGGCATCCCACAGCCAAGCACCTGTAGGACAGGGGATGCAGGGCACTCCATGGCCAGGCACAGGGACTTGGGGGACACAGCAGGAGTGGTGCAGGGCTGCACGGCCAGGGGCTGCTTGCTGCTCCAGGGGGCTGCATTCCTCCACTACAGTATCCCCACCAAAGTCCCCTTGCTGTCCCCAGTCAGGCACACTGCTACTCAGCTGAGCACTGAGGGCACTGTGACAGCTCAGCCCCAGCACCTGCCTGCAGTCCCCACAGATGGCACCTGCCCTGTGCCTCCCTGCACCCATTCAGCCCCCCTTGCACCCACCTATGTCAGCACAAGCTCACCCCCAGCCCCCAATCTGGCCTCCAGCTCCCTGTGCCCTGCCCAGCCCCATGTCAGTAAAGCCTGGCAAAAGCCCTGTGGACCAGGGAGGGACCCTTGTGGACTCTGGCAAAGACCAGTGAAAGCCCTGGGGCACTCTGGAGGGAAGCAGGGCCACTTGCAGGTGTTGGGAAAGCCTGGGAAAAGCTGTCAAGATACTCTGGAAGGCAGAAGAGCCCCACATGGATCTTAGGGGTCTGGCAAAAGCCCTTGGAGACTGGAAGGCAGCAGGGCCCCTTGCAGGCTTCAGCAAAGCCTTGCAAAAGCCATAGGGAACACTTTTCATGAAAGGCCTTCCTCTTTCATCTCTGTAGCACACTTTGGATCCGTCCTGCTCCCTCAGAACCATTCCTAATGCCTTCTTTGAGGCCCAAAACATTTTGTCCTCTACACTGTCTAGGATTTCTATCCCCTCTTTGCCCCATTGATGACATCTGTGCTTTGTTGAAATCCCTTTCGGAGTTCCTTGTTGTTGTCCCTGAGGCTTCTTTGGTCTCTCTGTACCCCTCAAGAACCCTCTGCACCCTTTTCTGAGCTCTCCTGAGTCATCCCCAGTGCCTCGGAGCGCTGTTTTAGCTCAGGAGGGCATTTTTCACCCCTTTTTTTCCTCAGAATCCTTCCTGACTCCATACCTGTTAAACAGGTCATTGTGTCCTCTCATTAGGTCAGTGTGCCTCCATTCGGTCCCCAGCCCCCGGAGGGCATCTGTACTTTGGTAAATTCCCTTTCAAGTTCCTTATTGTGTCATCAGGACTTCTTTGGTCTCTCAGGCCGAGGTGTCCATCTGAGGCAGGAGATCTGGGGTGAGTGAAGGTTGAGCAGTGTCTATAGTAGAAAGTACATTTGTTGTGCATGGCTTGTTCTTGGATCAGTGATTTTATATGGGATGTTCAGGAGTTGCAAGGTGGTTTAATATTCTGCATTCTTGGGTTTTTTTTTTTTTTTTTTATTTTAGGTCCATTGTGGGTTTTTGGCATTTCTGAGTTTGCGGTAGAAGGAACCTTGTTTTTTTCACTGGTTCTGTTGGATATTGTTAAAGTTGTTGACATCTTTGTCTATAGGTAGATCGAGCAGGTGTTGGGGAGCATCTTGTATCCCTCTGTCTCAGTGTGGCGGTGTGCTCTCCCTGTTTTGCTCCCCCTCCCTCATTCCCCCCCGGCTCCTGCCCGGCCTTGGCCACCATGGCCATCACAACAGCAGTTGTGATAACTTGCACATGGACTTTGGGGGATGGCAGGCAACAGAGTCAAAATACGTCTGGAGTGGGGACCTAGAAATTTTGTTGCCATGAGAATATGACTATGGGTCAATTATCTCACTGTATAAATAGTGGACAGCCCCAGAGCCCTTGGAGCTCTCCTGTACGGCAGCGGGCTGCACGCCAGGATCTCCCCTTTTGTGAGGACGCTCGCTTAAGGTTCTACTCCTTGAGGTTGAGAGATTCCTTGCCACAACAGATTCTCGGTAAGTGACTAAACTTTGAAATCTTAGCTAAGTAATGTAAAGGATTGATTGCGCATATATAATCCTTTAGACATAAACCGCTGACCAAGTCTGGGACTAGGATCCAGCTGCACCTAGACTCCTGTCTGAGAAGGAGTTTAGAAAGCCAGGGGGTCCTTTCTGAACCTCGTGACTCAACGGGAGGGTCTCCCTGACAACTTGTCTGACCCTGTCCTCTGTGCAGTAAATAACAGAGTGCACCTTGATATCAAATCTCGTAAGACACTATCACATTTACTACTGGTTTTATCGCACTTACTACTGGTTTTGTTAAATCACTGTTTTACCTTAATAAATATTTCACTAACTTCACTCTAACTAGTGAAGTTAATCACTTCGTCCGTGACACTCAGGAGTTTCAGCATTTCTCAAGAAAGCAACAGGCGTATTGGGCATGGTGTTTTTCAGGGCATGGGACAGCTTGTCACCTTTCCCAGTCACCCATAAGGTACCATGTTGTCCCTTTGCAGCCTGCAGCAGGCCCCTCCCAGGCTTTAAGTGTCTCAAATTCACTTACTATGTGGGCTTGTAGCAGAGCCCAGAGCCCATGGGACTGGGAGGACAGGAAGTGTCTGCGGGAGGCAGGGCAGAGCTTGGAAGAGCCACTTCTGAAGAGCAGCCGACTCAGGGGCTTCAGGGGTGCAAATACAGGGTAAGGAGCTATTGGGAAGGAGTGGGGTTTCTTCCCTGACTGTTCAGAAGAAGAGAAGGTGTTTCTAAAGTTTTGGGACTGAGGGATGGTTGGGAAAGGGAGGCGGGTTCATCAGTTGCCCTCAGGCTGGTTTTGCAGTCCAATTCAGCTGTCGATGAGATTTGTTCTGTTTGAGTTGCTCTGCAAGAAGTTACGGGAAATACAATGTCAACTGTCCAGTCCTCTGTCACCATGTACAGCACTGGCTGTCAGATGGGTCTCATCCCCACAGGAGGTCCTGAGGTATGAGCTCTGGCAATGACAGAGCGAAAGTGGATGATGGGCTCTTTGGAGATAAGTGGTAATGGAGGGGGTAGGATGGTTTGAGACTATTTTAATAGGGATATATCGTGGCTTAGGTGTGAGCGTAGGAAGCTTTGTCAGAACTATGGCTCAGAAACACCAAGGGCCAGAGAGGTACGAGGATCAGCTGTACAAAGCAGGCCACAGAGGGCATAGTATCCATTGCTCATTTGGTTATGTGAGGTGTACTTTAAAATCATCACACCATTGTGGTTTGTCGTGGTTTGGCCTCAGATGGCAACAAAGGACCATGTGGCAGCCGGTCATGCAGACCAGAGCCCCCACCGCCGCTGCGGCCATGAGGGGAAAATCAGAAGAAAAAGGCAAAACTCGTGGGTTGAGACAAAGGCAATTTAACAGAACAGCAAAGGGAGTAAGAAACAACAACAATAACACTGACAGAGGAATATACAACCATGATTACGATACGCCACTTGCTGACGGCACCTGGGACGCCCCCAACTGCCCTGCTCCCCCGGGGGACTTCCTCCTCCCCCTTCCCCCAGCTTCCTGTCCCTCCCCTTCCCCGGCAAGGGCTAGCTCCGGCTACCCCCTGGGCATGGCTCACATGGGATGGAATACCTGTGTCCCTGCTAGATCCTGGGGAGAATTAACCTTATCCCTGCCAGACCCAGGACAGGTTTGTCCCATCAGCTGACCACCTCTGTAATTGCAGAAGAGACTTTGTAGGTAATGGGGCTTGGGTGTCTTGAGTTGCTTTCACAGCAGGCCTTGTCCTTGGGACTTCATCTGCTGGGCGGTCTTGGTTGCCACATTCAGGGCTCTTGCAACAGAAGGTAAGAACTGAGCCTCAGGCTGAAAGCAGAGTAAGAACCCAGAAGGCAGAAGGAAAATCAATGTCCCAAGAATGAGAAATTCAGAAGACGTTGGAGAAAACGGGAATAAAACTTGCCCCCGGTACAACATACCTGAATGCATACAGGTTCTTTTCCTTCATTCCAAGCTTACAAATTCCTCAAAGGAAGTCAACCTGTGTAAAAAAAATTAGAATAAGGAATAAGCTTTTTTTGGGTTTTGTTTTTTTTTTTGTTGTTTTTTTGGTTTTTTTTTTTTTGTGGTGTTCTGTGATGGCACTGTGTGTCTTCCTGCAAGGCTCTTGGAGATGTGGAGGAGCTCCCTGCAACATACTTTGGTTCTTGGAAAATTTATAAATTCAAGCCCTGAATCCTCTATGAAATGAGGAAAAAAAAAAAGTGCATTCAGGCATAGTCATTATGGCAGCACAGAAGCTTCTGGTCAGCTGTGCTGCTTTCTTTGCATCATAATCACAACAGCAGTAATGAAAGCCATATCCTTCCTCTTTTTCTCTCTGTGCAACATATGTCACCATCACTCTCTGCAGGGAAGCCACCGAGTGCTGGACCCCTAGCATGGGATAGCAGGGAGCAGGAGCTTTGCTCCTCCTCGGTGAGTGCAGCAAAGGGGACTGGTGGTGTAGTATGGTGGGGTCTGGTGCCTGCTGTCCTCCCAGGAGATGTACAGCCCGTGTGGATGCCAAGAGGTAACGTGTTTCCAAAGAGCCCCAGTGACCCCTTGAGCTTGGAGCAAAAGGACAGAGACTCCATCTCCAGCACAAGCTCTGCTGGGCATTAGCCTCTTGTACCTCTTTGGGGCACATCTGGATGAGGTTTTGCTCTGCCCGGGAAAGGGGAGATTTTCATTTATCCTGCCAGGCTGAGGAGATTTGGATGGAGCAGTGGTTGCCCCTATCACAACTTAGGCTCAGGGCTTCATCCTTGGGGTGGTCTCATTTGTTGGAGAGGAAGGAAACTGGTGGGTATAGTGAGATGAGGATAGTGGTGCCGTGCTCTTGGGTGGTGGGGGGTTGCTGGTGGGTGTCACAGGGACCTGGCAGGCCCTGCCAAACCCTCCTTCCCCCAGGATATGGCTCATGTCCAAGGCCAGCATTGCTCCTCTCTATGCCAGGGACACTGCAAGAGACTTGGCCAGCTACATCCCAGGGGTGCTCATCCCTTCTTCCTTTCCTCTTCTCAGCTCAAATCCTTGTCCAGTCTGCTGGCAGATTTATGGTGACAGCCCTTGGGGCCCTGGACAGTTCTTGCTGAATAAGGCAACAGGCCCTAGTGTCCTCAAGTGACAGCAGGGACTCTGCTGTCCCTCTGCATGCTGCCTGGCTCAAAAGATGCCAGGCAGCACCAGACGCCAGCCTTGCCATCCCTTTGAAAGATAAGGCAGTCCCTCAAAATCCCACCAGTACCCTAGAAACCCCAGTGAGCACTGGGGTTCTGCTGTCTTTCTCCCTCCCAGCCTACGTGCTCAGGACTGGGGTCCATGGATGCTGTTGCACTGGTCTCTTCTCTGTCCTCCTCCTCCCTCGTGCCTGGACCTTCATGGCAGCAGAGACAGCCCTGCTTACCTTGGACCTGCCCTGGAGCGTGATACTTCCAGTAGAGAGCATGACCCTTAGATGGTGGGGCTTGCTTGTACAATGGCAAGCTCTTGGCAATCACCCCTGCCCCTCCCTCACAGGATCAGAAATGTCAGGTGAAAACAAATGGGCAGAACAAGTGCCTGGCTTCACACACAGCAACCATATCACCCTGACTGTCTCCTATGGTGAGTGACATGACCAGAGATGAGCCCCACTGCTCCTCTGCCCCAGGACCCCTAGGCTGCGTTGTGAACCTACTCGTCCTGCTCTGTCCAAGGGGACCTCACTGATGGCCACAGGGACATCACTTGTGGCAAGGAGGACACTCTGGGTGGCCAGCACTGGTGGCCACAAGTACCTCAATGGTGGCCCCAGGCACCATGCTGGCGGCCATGGGGACACTGCTGGTAGCCACAGGGACCTCACTGGTGGCCACAGAAACTTAGCTTGTGGTCACAGGGACATCGCTGGTGGCAATGGCAACACATGGGAGGCCACAGGGGACATTGCTGGTGGCCACGAGAACAAACTCATGGCCATGGGGACCACAGTTGTGGCCCCTGAGACCTCACTGTTGGCCACGGGGACTTCACTGGTGGCCATGGGGACATAACAGGTGGCCACGGGGACCTCACTGTTCAGCACAGGGACCTCGCTCGTTGCCATGGGGACGTCAGAAGTAGCCATGGGGACAGCCAGGTGACCTCTGGGACCTTACTGCTGGCCATGGGGACATGACAGATGGGCACAGGGACTGCCTTGTGGCCACGGGAACATCAGAGGTGGCCATGCAGACCTCACTGGTTGCCACAGGGACTTCGCTGGTTACCACAGGTAACCATCGATGGCCACAGGGACCTCACTGGTGGGCCACAGGGACCTCACTGTTTGCCACCAAGGGCTTAGTGCTGGGGGCCTCGGGTATATTACCTTTGACCACAAGGATCTTGCTGGTTGTCATGGGATCCTCACTGATGACCACTGGTATCTCGCTGTTTGCAACAGGGAAACACAGGTGGCCACAGGGATCAAGCTGGTGGCCATGGGGACATCACTGGTTGCCTAGGGGATCTTGCCTGTTGCCACAGGGACATCACTGGTGGCCAAGGGAACCATGTGGTGTCCACAGGAACGTCACTGCTTGACTTGGGGGACCTCACTGGTGGCCATGGGGACCCACTGGTGATTACATGGACCCACGAATGGCCACAGATACTCACGGGTTTACACCAGGACCTCACTGGTGGCCACAGGGACATCGCTGTAGCCACAGGGACACACTGGTGTCCATGGGAACCTTTTTGGTGTCCACGGGCATATCACTGGTAGCCATTGGGACCTCACTGGTGGCCAGAGGGACCTCACTGGTGGCCACGGGGACATCACTGGGGCCCATGGGGACACACTGGTGACAATGGGGACCTTGCTGGTGGCTCCAGGGACCTCAGGCTGGCCATGGGGACATCAATGGTGGCAATGAGAACACACGGGTAGCCACAGGGAAATTGCTAGTGACCACAAGAACTCATTTTTGGCCGTGGGGACCACACTTGTATCCCCAGAGACCTCACTGGTGTTCATCGGGACCCCAAGGTAGCCATGGGAACCTCGCTGGTGGCCATGGGAACTTTGCTGGTGGCCATGGGAACATCACCTGTGGCCATGGGGACCAACTTGTGGCCAGAGGGATCTCACTGGTGGCCATGGGGACCTCACTGGTGACAACAGGGACCTCGCTGGTGGCCACAGGGATATAACTGGTGGTCCCCGGGACATCACTGGTTCTACAGTGACATCACTGGTGGTCACAGGGACCCACCAGTGGCCACAGGAACCTCACTGGTGGTCATGGGGACTTCACTAGTAATAATGAGGACCTCATTGGTCGCCACGGGGACATCACTGGTGGCCACTGTGACATCACTGATGGCAATGGGGACCTCGCTGGTGGCCATGGGGACAGCCAGGTGGCTCCTGGATCCTCACTGGTGGCCACAGGGACCTCACTGGTTGCCCCTGGGATTTCAATGGTGCCCACAGGGACACACTGGTGACAACAGGGACCTTGCTGGGGGACATCTCTGGTGGCTGCATGGATCCAAAGGTAGCCATGGGGACCTTGCTGGTGGCTGTGGGAACTTTGCTGGTGGCCACGGGGACGTCACCTGTGGCCACAGGGACCTCACTGGTGAGAACGGGGACCTCATTGGTGGCCATGGGGACATCATTAGTGGTCCCTGGGACATCACTGGTGGCCACAGTGACATCACTGGATGACACGGGGACCTCACGTGTGGCCTCAGGGACCCATGGGTGGCCACAGGGACCAAGCTGGTTGCCATGAGGACCAAATGGTGTCCTTGGGAACCACATGCCTTCCACATGGACCCACTGGTTGCGTAAGGTTTTGTAGGGGACCCTAGGGTTCTGTAGGGGTCAGTATGGGCCCATATTATTCTGTACAGGATCGTAAGGTTCTGTAGGGGCCCATAGGGTTCCGTAGGGGCCAGTAGGGGTTTGTAGGGGTCCGTAGGGTCCCATAGGATTTTGAAGGGCCTGTCGGATTCTGTAGTGGTCTGTAGGGTTCTGTAGGGGCCCATAGGGTTCTGTAGGTGTCTGTAGGGTTTTGTAGGGTTCTATAGAGACATGTAGGGGTCAGTAGGGTTTAGAAGGGTCCCATAGGGGTCTGTAGAGTTCCTTAGGGGTGCGTAGGGGCCTGTAAGAGCACATAGGGTTTTGAAGGGTTCTGTAGTGGCCTGTAGAGTTCCATAAGGGCCTGTTGGGTTTTGTAGGGTTCTGTAGGGCCTGTAAATGACTGTAAGTGTTCTGTTGGGGGCCGTAGGGACTCGTAGGTTTCCGTAGGATTCTTTAGGCATCTGTAGGGGTCCATATGGTTCCGTAGGGTCCCGTAGAGGCCTGTAGGGTTCCTTAGGGGTCTGCAGGGGTATGTAGGGTTCTGTAGGGTTCCTTACGGCCCTGTAGTGTACCACAGGCACCCATAGTGTTCCACAGGGGCTCGTAGGGATCCATAGAGTTCTGTAGGGTTGCATAGAGCCCCATAGGGGTCTGTAAGGGTCTGCAGGGGTCTGTAGGGAATCATAGGGTTCCATAGGGGCCCATAGGGTCCTGTAGCGTTCTGTAGGTTTCGGTAGGGGGTCTGTAGGGGCTCATAGAGTTCTGTAGGAGTTAGTAAGCTCCCGTAGAGGTCTGTAATAGACCGTTGGATTTTGTAGGTACTTGTAGGGTTCCATAGGGGCCCATAGGTTCCCATAGGGTTCTGTAATGTTCTGTAGGGTTTCACAGGGGCTCTTAGGGGTCCATAGAGCCCATAGGGGTTGGGATGGGTCTGTACGCTTCTGTAGGTTTCCGTAGGGATTTGTAGGGGCCCCTAGGTTTCCGCAATGTTCTTTATGGTTCTGTAGGGTCTCTTAAGTGCCCGTAGGGGTCTGCAGGGGGCCGTAGGGTTCTGTAGGGTGCTGTAGGGGGCCCATAGGGGGTGGTAGGGTTCCATAGGTGCCCATAGGGGTCTGGAGGGTTCTGTAGGTTCCCATAGGGGTCCATAGGGGCCTGTAAGGTTCCATAGGGATCCATATGGTTCCATAGGTTTCTGTAGGGGCCCGTAGGGTTTGTAGAGGTCTGTAGGGGCCCGTAGTATTCCCTAGAGATCTGTAGAGGTCTGTAGGGGTCCACAGGGTTCTGTAGGGGTCTGTAGGGTTCAGTATGGTCCATAGGGCCCCTTAAGGTTCTGTAGGGTTCCATGTGGTTCTTTAGCTTTCCCTAGAGGGCCATCGGGTTCCAAACAGTTCTGTAGGTTCCGTAGGGGCCTGTCATGTTCCGTAGGGTTCTGTATGGTATGAATCCGTAGTGGCCCATAGGATTCCGTAGATTTCTGTAGGGGTCCATAGTGTTCCATATGTGCCCATAGGGTTCCGTAGGGTCTGTAGGGGTTTGCAGGGTTCTGTAGGTTGCCATAGCGTCATGTAGGAGCCTGTAGGGTTTTGTATGATTCTGTAGGTGTCTGTAGCTGCTCGTAGGTGCTTGTAGGGTTCTGTAGCATCCCGTAGGGTTCTGTAGAGTTCTGTAGGGTTCCTTAGGGGCCTGTAGAATTTCATAAGGTTCCATAGAGTTCCGTATGGTTCTGTAGAGTTCTGTAGGGTTCCACAGGGGCCTGTAGAAATCCGTAGGCTTCCGTAGAGTTCTCTAGGGTTCTGTAAAGTTCCGTAGGAGCCCGTAGAATTTTGTAGTGCCCTGTAGGATTCTGTAGGGGTCTGTAGAGTTCTGTAGGGGTCTGTAGAGTTCTGTAGGGGTCTGTAGAGTTCTGTAGGGGTCTGTAGAGTTCTGTAGGGGTCTGTAGAGTTCTGTAGGGGTCTGTAGAGTTCTGTAGGGGTCTGTAGAGTTCTGTAGGGGTCTGTAGAGTTCTGTAGGGGTCTGTAGAGTTCTGTAGGGGTCTGTAGAGTTCTGTAGGGGTCTGTAGAGTTCTGTAGGGGTCTGTAGGGTTCTGTAGGGGCCCATAGAATTCCATAAGGGCCTGTAGGTGCTCGTAGGGTTCCGTAGGGGCCCATGGAGTTCTGTAGCATTCCGTAAGGGCCCATCAAATTTAGTAAGGGTTTGTAGGTGCTTGTAGGGTTCTGTACAGTTCCATAGAGTTCTGTAGGGTTCTGTAGGGTTCTGTAGGGTACCGTAGGGTTCGGTAGAGTTCCGTAGGGTAGCATAGGGGTTCATAGAATTCTGTAGGGGCTCGTAGAATTCTGTAATGGCCTGTAGCTGCTCACAGGGCTCGGTAGTGTTTTGGGGCTTGGAGGGTTCTGTAGCATTCCGTAGGGTTCCGTTCAGTTCCGTACAGTTCCATAGAGTTCTGTATGGTGCTGTAAGGTTCTGTAGGGTTCTGTAGAGTTCTGTAGGGTTCCGTAGGGGCCTGTAGAATTTAGTAAGGGCCTATAGGTGCTCGTAGGGTTCCATGCAGTTGTGTAGGGTTCCGTAGGGTTTCGTAGATTTCTGTAGGGTTACGTAGGGGCCCGTAGAATTTAGTAAGGGTTTGTAGGTGCTTGTAGGGTTCTGTAGAGTTCTGTAGGGTTCTGTAGAGTACCGTAGGGTTTGGTAGAGTTCTGTAGGGTTCGGTAGAGTTCCGTAGGTTTCTGTAGGGGCTCATAGAATTCTGTAATAGTCTGTAGGTGCTCGTAGGGCTCCGTAGGGATCCGTAGGGCTTCAGAGGGTTCCATAGCATTCCTTAGGGTTCCATAAGGTTCTGTAGGGTTCTGTAGGGTTCCCTACAGTTCCATAGGGTTCTGTAGGGGCCTGTAGAATTCTGTAAGGGCCTGTAGGTGCTAGTAGAGTTCCATAGGGGCCCGTAGAGCTCTGTAGCGTTCCATAGGGTTCCGTACATTTCCGTAGAGTTGCGTAGGGTTCTGTAGGGCCCCATAGTGTTCTCTAGGTGCCCATAGGGTTCTGTAGGGGCCAGTAGGGTTCTGTAAGGTTCCGTAGGGTTCCTTGGAGTTCTGTAGTGTTCCGTAGGATTCCGTAGAGTTCTGTAGGGTTTGGTAGTGCCCCATAGGGCCTGTAGGATTCAGTAGGGTTCCATAGGGTTCCATAGGGCCCTTATCGTAGAGTATCGCAGGATTCCGTAGGGCTCTGTAGAGTTCTGTAGGGTCCCATAGAATTCCATAGTGGCCTGTACTGTTCTGTAGGGTTCCGTAGAATTCTGTCGTGCATCAGAAGTTTCCATAAAGTTCTGTAGGGGCCTGTAGGGTCCCATAGAATTCCGTTGTGCTCCGGAAGTTTCCGTAGAGTTCCACAGAGGCCTGTAGAGTTCCGTAGTGTTCTGTAGGGTTCCGGAAGTTCTGAGCATAGTATGGCCCCCCCCCATAGGGGCCCATAGGGTCTGTAGAACCCGTCGGGTTCTGTAGAATTCTGTACAGTTCCGGAAAATCAATAGAACTCTGTAGGGTTCCAAACTAGTTCCATAGGGTTCCGTAGAGTTCCTCTGGCTTCTGGAAGTTTCTGTCGAGTTCTGTAGGGTTCCCACAGTTCCATAGGGTTCCGTGGTGTTCTGGGAGTTTCTGTAGAATTCTGTAGGTTTCCGAACACTTCGGTAAGGATCCATATGTAAGGTTCCATAGGGTTCTGAACAATTCTGTAGGGTTCAGCAGAATTCTGTAGGCTTCCGGAAGTTTCTGGAGAGTTTCGTAGGGGCCGGTAGGATTCCGTGTGGTTCCGTAGGTTTCTGGAAGTTTCCGTAGAGTTCTGTAGGTTCCCAGGGGGTTCCATACACTTCTGTAGGGTTCCGTACAGTTCCATAGTATTCTGGAAGTTTCCGTAGATTTCCGTAGGGTTCTGAACAGTTCCATAGGGTTCTGGAAGTTTTATGCAGGTTTCTGTATGTGTCCTAGAAGGCCCGTAGAATTTCAGAGGGTTCTGTAGAGTTCTGTAGGGTTCTGGAAGGTTCGACAGAACTCTATAGGGTTCCAAACTAGTTCTGTAGCGTTCCGTACAGTTTCTCTGACTTCCGGAAGTTTCCGTAGAGTTCTGTAGGGTTCCCAACATTTCTGTAGGGGCCGGTAGGGTTCCGTAGTGTTCCGGGAGTTTCTGTAGAGTTCTGTAGGATTCTGAACACTTCGGTAAGGGCCCGTACAGTTATGTAGAGTTCCATAGAATTCCGTTGGGTTCTGCAGAATTCCCTATTCTTTAGGAATTTCGTAGTTTCGTAGTTTCGTAGAATTCTGTAGGGTTCCGTAGGGTTCTGTAGGGTTCCAGAAGTTTCCGTACATTTCCGTAGGGTTCTGTCGGGTTCCGTAAAGTTCCGGAAGTTTCTGTAGAACTCCCTAGGGTTCCAAACCAATTCTGTAGGGTTCCGTACAGTTCCTCAGGCTTCAGGAAGTTCTGTAGAGTTCTGTAGAGTTCTGTAGTGTTCCGAAAGGTTCCGAAGGGTTCCGCAGAATTCGGAAAGTTTCTGTAGAATTCCATAGGGTTCCAAACAGATCCGTAGGAGCCCATATGATTCTGTAGGGATCTGTACTGTTCCATAGGGTTCCGAACAATTCCATAGGGTTTTTTAGAATTTGGTAGCCTTGTGTAAGTTTTCGGTAGAGTTCTGTATGGTTCTGTAGGGGCCCATAGGGTTTTGTAAATTTCTGTAGGGGTCTGTACAGTTCCGCAGAATTCCGTAGGGTTCTGGAAGTTTCCATTGAACTCCGTAGAGTTCTGTAGGGTTCATAACGGTTCTGTAGGGGCCTGTAGGGTTCCGTAGAGTTCCGCAAGTTTCTGTAGATTTCCGTAGGGGCCTGCAGGATTTAGAATTGTTCTGCAGGGGCCCATACAGTTCTGTAATATTATGCAGGTTTCTTAATGTGTCCAAAGAGGCCTGTAGAGTTCCAGAGGGTTCTGTAGAGTTCTGTAGGGTTCCGGAAGATTCAATAGAACTTGGTAGGGTTCCAGACTAGTTCCGTAGGGTTCCAAACTAGTTCCGTAGAGTTCCAAACAGTTCTGTAGGGCCCTGTAGTGTGCTGGGAGTTTCCATAGAGTTCCATAGAGTTCTGTAGGGTTCCAAAGAGTTCTGTAGAGTTCCGTAGTCTTCCGGAAGTTTCTGTTGAATTCCGTAGGGTTCCAAACACTGGGGGTTCTGGGTAAATGCCCGTAGAGTTTCTTACAGTTCCATAGAGTTCCATCAGGTTCTGTAGAATTCCGTAGTCTTTTGGAAGTTTCTCTAGAATTCCATAGAGTTCCGAATACTTTGGTAAGGGCCCATACAGTTACATAAAGTTCCATAGAGTTCCGTAGGGTTCCGGAAGTTTCCGGATAGTTTCATAGGGGCCGGTAGGGTTCTGTACAGTTCCATAGGTTTCCGGAAGTTTCCATGGAGTTCCATAGGGTTCAGTACACTTCTGTAGGGTTCTGTAAAATTCCGTAGGGTTCCGGAAGTTTCCATAGAGTTCCATAATCTTCCAGAAGTTTGCGTAGAATTCCATAGGGTTCCAAACAGATTGGTAGGCAAAACTTTTTGCGAAACAGATTGGTTCCGAAAACTTTTGTAGGGTTCTGTAGGGTTTCCAGCAGTTCCTTAGGGGCCCGTAGGGTTCTGTACAGTTCCATAGGTTTCCGGAAGTTTCCATCCCTTACAAAGTGATCAGAACCCTATGGAATTCTACGGAAACTTCCTGAAGACTACGGAACTTGATGGAAACTTCTGGAACGCCAAGGAATTGTACAGAACCCTACGGGCCCCTACANGCCCTGTACAGTTCTGTAGAGTTCCAGAAGTTTCTGTAGAGTTCCATAGGGTTCCATGGGGTTCTGCAGAATTCCGTCATGTTCCAGCAGTTTCTGTAGAGTTCTGAACAGTTCAGTAGGGGCCTGTAGAGTTCCGTGTGGTTCCAGAAGTTTCTCTAGAGTTCCGTAGGGGCCCATAGGGTTTTGTACAGTTCCGTAGAGTTCCGGAAGTTTCCATCCCTTACAAAGTGATCAGAACCCTATGGAATTCTACGGAAACTTCCTGAAGACTACGGAACTTGATGGAAACTTCTGGAACGCCAAGGAATTGTACAGAACCCTACGGGCCCCTACAAAACTCTACGGAAACTTCCAGAACCGTACGGAACTCTGTGGAAACCTACAGGTCCCTACAGAACTGTTCAGAGCTCTACAGAAACTGCCAGAACACGATGGAATTCTACAGAACCCTACAGGGCCCAACGGACGTCCATGGAAACTTCTGGAACTCTACCCAGACTTTGGTGTTGCGAGCTTTCCTGTCCACTGTAACCTCAAAATCAACTTTTTGAAATTTTCCAGACAGGGTTCAGAAACTTTCAAACGGCCGGAGGTGATTCTAACACCCAAATGTCCGCAAGTACAACTCCTACATTTTTGGAGCTTCTCTGGCAAATACTTGCATTGTCACCCAGACTTTGGGTCTGCAGGCTTTCCTCGCAATTCCAGCCTTAAAAAATAGCTTTTTTCATTTTTCTGGACAGGGTTTAGAAACTTTAAACAGCCGAAAGTGACTCCCAAACACAAAGTGTCCACAAGAAGAACTCTTACCTTTTTGGAGCTTCTTTGGAAACTACTTACATTGCCACCCAGACTTTGGAGCTGCCGTCTTTCCTGTCCATTGTGGCCGCAAAAATCATCTTTTTTCATTTTTCCCGACCAGACTCAGAAAAGGCTAAAGGTCCGTGCATGACTTTCCAAAGTTTCCACAAGAACAACTCTTAGCTTTTTTTGGAGCTACTCTTGGCACTACTGACATTGCACTCAGACTTTGCTGCTGCGAGCATTCCTGTCCGCTGTAGCCTCAAAAAAGCCTTTTTTCATTTTTCCGGGCAGGGTTTAGAAACTTTAAACGGCCAAAAGTGACTCCCAAACACAAAGTGTCCGCAAGAAGAACTCTTACCTTTTAGGAGCTTCTTTGGAAACTGCTTGCGTTGCCATTCAGACTTTGGGGCTGCGGTCTTTCCTGTCCACTGTAACCTCAAAATCACCTTTGATCATTTTTCACAACCAGACTCAAAAAAGGCAGAAAGGTTTAAAAAAGGTAAAAAAGTCCAAAGACTAGACTAAAAAAGCAAAACTGTCCAAAAGATAGTCCAAAAAAGGCAAAAATGTGCAAAAAAAGTCCAAAACAGGCAATCATGTCCAAAAAATAATCCAGAAAAGGCAAAAATATTCAAAAGCAATGTCCCAAAAGGGAAAATGTGCAAAAAGAAAAAAAAATTTTAGAAAAGTCCAAAAAAGCCAAAAAAAGGCCAAAATATCCAAAAAAGGCCGAAATGTCCAAAAAGTAATCCAAGAGGGCCCAAATGTCCAAAATGCAAACTCTTTGCCTTCTTTGGCCATTGCTTTTGAACTTTTTTCCATGTTGGGCTTTTTGGGGAGGCTTTTTTGGACATTTTGCCTTTTTGTATATTTTTGCTTCGTTGGACATTTTGTTGGACTCTTTGGGGACATTTTGGCCTGTTTTGGATTTTGGCCTTTTTTGAACCTTTTTTTTTAGTCGCCTGAATGGCTATGGGAATATGACCTGGATTGCATTAAAAAATAGGAAGACGTCATAGTCATTTGAGTTGTGCCAGGTTGACAACTGCCATGGGGAAGCAATCATTCCATGTTGCAGAAAAGCCAAGTGAAATGGACGGATTCAGGTCTTTGACAGAGTTGGAAGGGACCGCTAGAGACCATCGAGTCCAAATCCCCGGCTAAAGCAGGATTGCCCAGAGCACCTCACTCGGGAAATCTCTGGGAACTACTTGCATTGCCACCCAGCCTTTGGGGCTGCGGTCTTTCCTGTCCACTGTGGCCTCCAAATCACCTTGGATCATTTTTCCCAACCAGACTCAAAAAAGGCAGAAGGTTTAAAAAAGGCAAAAGTGTACGAAAAATAGTCCAAAACAGGCCAAAACGTTATAAAAGAATGCAAGGGAAATGTGCACAAAAGGCTAAAACGTCCAAAAAAATGCCCAAGAAGTCCAAAAAAGGCAAAAAAGTCAAAAAAGGTCCAAACTAGAAAATAGGACCACAAAGTAGTCCAAAAGAGGCAAAATGTCTGAAAGAGCAAAAGAGTCCGATAACTAGTCTCCAAAAGGTCAAAATGCCTAAAAAAAGGTCCCAAACAGAAAAAGAGTGCAAAACAGTGTGAAAAAGGCAAAAAATTCCCCAAAGAGGTCTGAAACAGGCAAAAAGGTCCAAAAACAGTCCAAAAAAGGCAAAAACGTGCAAAAAAAGTCCAAAACAGGCAAAAATGTCTAAAACCCCAAAAATGTCTAAACATGGTCCAAAAAAGGCAAAAATGTGCAAAAAAAAGTCCAAAACAGGTAAAAATGTGCAAAACAGTTCGAAAAAGGCAAAAGTGTGCAAAAAAATGGTTTCAAAAAGGCAAAAGTGTCCAAAAATTAATCCAAGAAAGGCAAAAATATTCAAAAACCATGTCCAAAAGGGAAAATGTGCAAAACAGGAAAAAATATGCCAAAAAAGGAAAAAAAAAGCCTAACAAAGGCAAAAATGTCCAAAGAAAGTCAAAAATCTCCAACAAGATATCCTAAAAGAAGTCCTATAAAGGCAAACATTTCCAAAAGAATGACATGCTGGCCCTGAGGGCACGCTGTGACTTTAGAGCTTGTATTGTCACCCTTGACAGGGCATGGTGACCTCTCACCCCACATGGTGAACCCTGACCTCACACGGTGACCTTTGAACCTTACACAGTGACTGGTGACCTCCCATGGTGACTTTGGACCCAACTTTTCTACTTTTCACAAGGGTGATCTTTGACCCCAAATAGTCACCTCTGACACCCACACGGTGAGCCCTGAACCCACACGGTGACCTTTGACGCCACACCATCACCTCTGACTTCACACAGTGACCCCTGACTCTGCCCAGTAACTTCTGACACCACAGACTGACCTTTGACCCCACCTGGTGACCACTGACTTGACATGGTGGCCTTTGACTCCACATGGTGATCCCTGACTCAAATGTTGACTTTTGAACTCACAAGGTGACCTTTTGCCATACATGCTGACCTTTTACCAGGCACCGTGATCCCTGACCCAAAAGGTGACAGTTTACCCCCACAGGGTGACTCAGGACTCAAATGGTGACCCATGGCCCCACATGGTGACATTTGACCTGTACGGGGTGACCTTTGACACCACACACTCATCCTTGACTCAGATGTGGCCTTTTCACCTCACCTGGTGACGTCTGACCCAAAGGGTGAATGTTAGCTTTCCACATGGGTGACCGTTGGCCCCACACCATGACCTTTGACCCCCACACCGTGAACCTTTGACCCCTACACGGGTAGGGGGTAGTGACCTCTATCCCCTACAACACACAGGGACATGCCACCCCACATGCTTACACCTGACGCTGCACAGGTGACCTTTGAACCCACGTGCTCACCTTTGACCCCACCTGGTGACCTCTAACCTCCACACGGTCACTCCTGACCCAAATGGTCAACTTGGGCCCTCCACATGCTGACCTTTGACCTTACATGGTGACCCTTGACCCCACACTGTCACCTTTCACATCACATGCTGACCTCTGACCCCTACACGGTGACCTCTGACACAAGACATAGGGACCATTGAACCCTCATGCTGACTATTGACCCCGCATGGTGAATCCTGACCCCACACAGTCACCTCCGACCCCACATGCTGCCCCCTGACCCAAAAATTGACCCCTGACCTCACGTGGTGACCTTGGAACGTACATGGTGACCTTTGAGCCCACAGTCACCTGTGAGCCAAAGGGTGACCCCTGACACCACACGGGGACACCTGACCCCCCACACTGTCACCTTTCACCCCCTATGGTGACCCTGGAACTCCCAAGGGGACCTCTGAGCCCAGGGACCCCTCATAGAATCACACAATCCCAGGGGGTTGGAAGGGACCTCCAGNAATCACACAATCCCAGGGGGTTGGAAGGGACCTCCAGAGATCATCCCCTCCAACCCCCCCTGCCAAAGCACCTCCACCTACAGCACCTTGCACAGGAACGTGCCCCGGTGGGGTTTGCATGTCTCCAGGCGACTCCACCAGCTCCCTGGGCAGCTGATTCCAGTACTCTACCACCCTCAGAGCAAAGAAGTTCCTCCTCAGGCTGAGCTGGGACTCCTTCTAGTCCACTTTGTGCCCACTTCCTCTTCTCCTATGGCTGGGCACCACGGAGAAAGGACGGGCCCCGTCCTCTTCACACCCACCCATCAAGTCTTTAGAAGCACTGATCAGATCCCCCCTCAGCTGTCTCTTCTCCACACCACCAAGACCCAAGTCCCCCAGCCTCTCCTCCTAAGGGACATGCTCCAGGCCTCTCAACATCTTGCCAGCCCTCTGCTTTTCCCTTTCCAGGTGTTTTCTCTGTTTCTTTTGCAAACTCCGACTCACAACTTTTAAATTATAGAGGAGAAAGTCAGGGACTCAGAGGTTAAATAATTCATTTTTTTAAAAAAACAGTTAGTCTAAACAGTGCTGAATTCTGTGCACCAAAAGTAGTTGCTCTTGAAATATTTCAACTATTCTTTATACTTTATCTCGACCGCATGATTCTCTGTCTCTCTTCTCAGTGGCTGAGATGTAAGGGATCACTGCCTAACACTGAATTGTCGCAGATTTACCTACACCCTTTGTAGCATATCTCCTAAGATATCATTATCTTATACCTGCTCTTGATCTCGAGTACACTGCGTGGTATTTCACGGCCTCTTCTGCCACTTACTGTCCGGGGTTAGTAATTACAAGCACTCGGTTGTTTACCTCATAAAGTGTTTCTCCTCCTTTTCATCAGCACCCACTGTGAGCTGCTCTACTTGGGAGTCTTCACTGTCCAGCTGGCAGATTCACTGTCCAAGCCTTGTTCTTTTTGTCTTTTTGATACTTTTCCATCATCTAGGTCTCTGTTTAAAGAACACGTTTCAATCTGTTTTGGTTAGCCTAGCTAATGTTCTGGGAGCAGGGACATTTCAGCAGACCAAGACCATCTCTCAGGATTAGATAGATACAAATTATTAAACTTGTGCCATCAGTAAGGCTTCTCTGTTAGCACTATCACTCTAAGAATGATCTTTCAATTAGCTGAAGCAAAACTTAGCTCCTTTCCTGCATTCCAGCCCCTTTTTATTTATTACATTTTTATTAAACCTTATAATCTCTTTCCCATTTTTTGAGTAATAACTGCAACGTCTCTGTTTTTCTTTCCTGTAGTCTCTTTTACTTAGGAACTTAATTTTCTGAGGCATAGTTCCTTGACTCGGGGCAGCAGCTGGCGATTTTTATTCCTTCTGTTACACCTCACT
>VXAK01026493.1:2401-19608 GCA_013399435.1 Arenaria interpres
AAAAAGAAAAAAAAAAAACCAGGGGGGGCTTGCTTCATCTATAGCGTATTTTAGACGTTTTACCCCGTAATGCCCAGTTCTCAGGAGTTTAAAGGCATTCCTTCCTCACTGCTCCCACAAGAACGGATTTATTATTTTTTAATTTTTTTTTTACTTTCTTGGAAACAATAGGGTTTAGCTATTTGGGAGGATATTTTTTTTTTCTTTTTGCTTTGTTTTTGGTTTTGTTTCCTCCTGCATTGTGTTTTTTCTTCATTAAAACAGAGGTTGTAGCCAGTGGAGCTGAGCGTGGCCGGGGCGCCCCGGGGAGGGCACGGCTGAGCAGCCGGCGTGGGGCTCACTCACTCGCGGCACGGGATCGCCACGGGCCCGCGGGTTTTTCTCCCCTCTTCCCCCGTGCCTTCGGAACCAAACCAGTCTGCTCGTCGCTGGAGCCTGGAAAGGGAGCGAGCTGATGATCCGGGGCGGATTCCCGTTAAATCGGCGGACTCCGCACCGCCAGCCTCCGCGGGGGCGTGATGCGGCCGCCGCTTCCGAGTGAGGAAGCTTTGCACATCTGCCGGAGGGCTCAGCTCTTTCTGTTTTTCCTTTGTTTCAAAAGACCTTGAAATATATGACAAGTTAAGATTGCTGTCGGGGAGGAGGAGCAGACCCACCCCAGCCGCCTGAGAAGGGTGCGGGTCAGGCAGCACAGTGCTCCAGAGGGACAGAGAGGCATGAGCTGGCAGATGTTGCTGTTGCTGAGCATCCTCTCTTCCCCTTCGCCCCTCCCTGCAGTATGATTTTAGTTCTATACCCTATTAAATTCGAGGGCAGTTCTGTTTTCAGTAATGGTAGCTAAAAAGCATACATTTGCATTACGAATTGATGAGTTTTGGGGGTTTTTTCCTCACTTCTTTCCCCTTCCTCCTTTCCTTCCCTCCGACCCCTCCCCTTGTCCCCGCTCCCTGGCCGGCTTCTGCCAACTTCGCTGTATTGACAGTGCAGTGTGGACATTTGCACTTCGTCTAACAGGCTTTGGAGATCATTTTTGCATAGCTAAATCGTTTTATGAACTGTGATGCTTTTTAAATACCTCTGTAGCTCCTTTCCCCCTGCAGTGCACTTTTAATTGTGCTGCAAATGCCATTTCAAGTAGGGTTTAATATCGGTCATGGAGCTCATGTCATATTTTCACTGGTGCCTTTCTAAGGTGGAGTCTGATTTCTCTCTTTCTCTCTTTTTTTTTTTTTTTGTGTTTTGTTTCTTTGTTTGTTTACTTTCCAGGTATTAGTTAATATTGGCAACCATTTTGATCTTGCTTCCAGTATATTTGTAGCACCAAGGAAAGGGATATATAGTTTCAGTTTCCACGTGGTCAAGGTCTATAACAGACAAACCATCCAGGTGGGTTGTGATCTAAAGAAGATGATGTCTTTCCTTTTTCTTTTTTTTTTTTTTTTATACTAATTTCTAGACACTAAGGTGCATTTACAAAACCAGCAAGTGAAGAATGAGACTGTAGATTATTCTAGTTAAAGGGGTCTGTATGCATGACAGAAATCATGTGCTGCCTTAGCTAAATTCAACCCTGTTTCTAACCTGCACAAAAGTTTGGTGATGTGCACAGGGCAAAAAAAAAAGCCATTGAGAATATTGAGAAAACTCAGATTCTCTCTCTTTGCACTTTTTAGGTAAGTTTAATGCAAAACGGATACCCAGTGATTTCAGCTTTTGCAGGGGATCAGGACGTCACCAGAGAAGCAGCCAGCAATGGGGTCTTGCTCCACATGGAAAGAGAAGACAAAGTGCATCTCAAACTGGAAAGGGGTAACCTCATGGGAGGGTGGAAATATTCAACATTTTCCGGCTTCTTAGTCTTTCCACTATAAAAGGCCAACTAGGAGACAGATCCATGAGCCGGAGCAAGGATTCAATCGTTAATGACACCCTGAACTTGGCTGCACATGACAGTATTTCCAGTCACCCCGTCAGACTGTCTCGGTAGAAGAATGATAACCTTCTAAACTCCAACATTTGCTTTGAATATTGACAATTCCTCGGGAACCTGCGCCTCTAATTAGTTTTAGACGACAGTGATCTTTAGGAGAAATGAAATTATCGACCTGAGCAATTTGTACCTGTGATTGTAAAGTCAATTTCGGATTTTATTGTTGGGATCATTGACTTTCTTTTTTTTTTTTTTTTTCCCTCTCTTTCATTTTTTTCCTCTTTTTCTTTCTCTTGTTGTTGTCCCGGTGAGACAAATAACTTGGACCACAGAATTGGCTTGTTAAAGGCTTGCTCCAGAGCCAGAAGAATGAAGTGTTCAGCCCAATGAGGTGTTCTTTCCATGGTTTATTTCTTTGTGTTGTATAGCCTTAAGGAAAAACAAAAAGAAAAAAAAAAGAAAAAAAAAAGAAAAAAANAAAAAAAAAAAAAAAAAAAAAAAAAAAAAAAAAAAAAAAAAAAAAAAAAGAATGGCTTCAGTCTCAGTCCTGTATTTTTCTGGGGGAGGGGGATTCTGGACATTACTGTGTCAAGAAGTGCTTTATCCAGTGAAGCAAAATTTGCACGATTGGAACCTTATTTGTTTTGTGTTGTTCGTGTTTTTCATCAAATTTTTTCTTTTTCCTGATTTTTGTTTGTGTGTGCTAAACGTGTAAGCTAGATTGATCAATAAGACAAAACAAAGCACATATATACCCTGTAGCTCTAAGTAAAGCTAACCAGTGAACAATTCTGTCTGCACTTTCCAGCTGATCTTTATAGACCTATTTAGAGAGAGAGAAAGAGAGAGAGAGAGAGAGCTACATGATCCTTCAATTACAATCTGGAAACTGGTAAAGGAACTGACATTTCTGAATTGTCCTGACATTTCTAGAAGCAACAATGGAGGCTTTGACTATATTCTCTGACCATACCCTAAAATATATCCTTTCTTTGCATTACCGAGCGTATTTTGGGTGCTTTAATCCGATATTTATTTGCTGTATTTGTCCACTAATGCTTGAGTACATGTTGTGGGAGCACAAAGAGATGGCAGAGCAATCTCTTCCAAATTAAATAAAACCATCTCCACTTGACCTGTCCGTGGCAAATATCAGAGGAGTTGCCACTAGCATCTTTGACAGCCTTTGGGAGAGGGGCCTCAGAGGATCAGCAAATGCACCAGAAGTTGCACGGCTGCTGTGCATTTATTAACCATGTGTGCTCTTCCCAATGCAAACGGCCTCAGAGTTCTTGGAGTGGACTGACATCAATATTGGAGCTTAGGAAAAGTTATTACCATAATTGACAAGAGGTAAAATATCAGGCCAATGTCAAATGCATCCTTTTGCCTCATTCTCAATAAATAAACCTGGTTTCTTCACTTTTTTTTTTTTTTTAATGAAGGTTGGTGTATTAGACCGTACGCTGAGGAAAATCTTGCTTGAGGAAATCCAGGAGGAATGTTTATATGGTTTTATATTATTTTTATCTTAATTTATTTAATTTGAAGTATTTAATTTTGCTGTTAATCTCACAAGGGTGGACATGTATAAGAATTTATTTTTGTCAAATTTACTCCTCTGTCACAAACAAATATAATGCAAAAGCATTTGCAGCAAATTGGTGGTAGCTATGTTGTACTTCAAAATTATGGTGGACATGTCATTTTCATTGTAAATTTATCATTAAAGGGACAAAGTCAATTAAAGTCATATATTCTTAAAAAAAAGACTTATCTGTGTTGCTTATGATACCTCAGATGACTAAAATATAAGCCAAATTAATATTTAATATTTTAATGTATTTTCACCATTGATGCTGCTTGTTTGTTTTGGCATTTCACTTTGCTGGTCACTGAATGAATGAGCTTCAGGTTTGTTTTTTTTAATTGGTTGCGTTTTCTCGTTCCCCTTTGTGCATTGGCATGACTGCAATGTTTCTGGTTGCAAAATATTGCAGGGCTATGTTTAAATAACATGAAATAAAACCTGAGTCAGCAGCAACCTTTTTCTATTAAAATACAGAAATAGTTATGAAAACAATTGTCTTAGTGGTAGATATTTAAAAATTACTCTTAAATCCAAGGCTCTTTGTTTAAAACTTGATCATCTCGCTCACAAAACCAGGAAGGTGTTCCCTGTTTCTTTACATTTCCTCAGTCTTATTTTGAAATTCTGCCTACCATAATCGCTTTCTGTTGTCCCATTTATCTCAGTTCATCTGACTTGAATAAGTCGACATTTTAGTTCTGGCTCTCTACTAAGCCAAATAGGGCCAATAACAAGGTTTTCCTTTGACATATTCTTGAAAGTTTCTTAAGCCACTGAACCTGCAAAATCTGAATATCTCACTTCATGTATTCAAGTTCAGTAATTTTGACCATGCTTATTTTACAAAACTAAATATGTGTATATGCTAACTAATCTTCTTCTGAATTTAAAGAAGGTCTCTATTATACTGCCTTTCTCCCTTTTCTTCTTGGGTGTCCTTCATGCTAAACTATACAGTTAGGACTGCTATATAAACAGTTAAATTAAGTGGAAAATGGGCAGTAAATTCTTATTGTACACTAATTACAATTATGGTACTTTTTTTTTCCACGTTCTTTCCCCTTTTACTTAATTTTGTATCTGAGTTACAGAAGGTGCAACTTACTTTTCATTGGAAACAGTAGACATTTTGATATAGAGTGTGGATATCATGATATATTTTATGTTAGAGATGGAAAATGTATGACAGCAATATTGTAGAATGCAACAAGAAATATTGTGTGAGACCACTTAAAGAAGCATCCCATTACATTAAGAGTAGGTTTATGTAAATTAATTGATTGGGTAGCATTCAGGGTTGGTGTAAATTTAATGTCGAGGGGCACCATGAGAGTTAATAAGTGTAAAACACATCTGGTAGAGAAGCAGGCCAATGGCAGGAAAACGGCTCTGGTTCCTGTGGGAGTAATAACACAGTATTTCTTCCAACAACTTCCAAACTTTCTAATAAGCTGTTGTGTAACATCATCATAAGGTATTCCTGTCAAAACACTGTCTGGTTGACTGTTTCCCTTCCAGGGAACAAGCTTCACCTGGATGTTTTGGAGAACCACTGTTTTAGTGTTTCTTCAGCATACTTTCGGCAGGGTAGAAACCGGGACCTGTACTAGGAATGATAAATACTTATCATGTACTTTGTTGCCTTTGTCTAGATTTTTGAGTTTTATATCCATAGTTTGAGCACGGTCTTGCAAAAACCAGTGTGCTCTTATCTCCCGCTGAGGCAGTGGGCGTGATGGATGTGCAGTGTCTCTCATTACTGGTCAATATCTTGCAAGCTGGATCTGTTTATTTTGGGTGGGAGGAGGAGAGAGACAGAGACATGAAACCAGGGAGTTTTTTCGAAGTTACATTGTGTTAGTCGGCTGTGACTTTTTTAACTTTTGAAAAGAACATTTTGTTTTTATTGACCAAATTTGTATCTTGGACAATCTGTCAAAGTAGAAGACAGGCTAAAAGGGCTTGTTTACTGATGGAGTTATTCAGAAGTAGCTGAAAGTGGTTTCATGTCCTTGTAATGTGACACTAATTTCTAGAACAGGCAGGGTCACAGGTAATGTTGTTTAAAAATAGCTGTTATAATTAATAGTCTGCTTCAATCCAGAATAACTTTCTAGTGTTAACAAGCACTCAAAAATCAGTGTCATTAATAGACTTCGTAATTTTCATGGGTAATGACTTGTCAGCTGAGGTCCATTAAACACTTATGCATAACCAGAGAAAAACAATCGATTCACCTGTTTTTATTTATTGTTGAAAGGCCGAGGAATGTCTTCGAGGCAATGCATAGCTTCTGATTTGGAACCACACACTATCTTGAGCAGTTGTTCCAGGATCATGTTTGATGAGATGAGTCACGTGCGTTTTTAATCATGGTGGTAAATAACAGATTCATTGTAAAATACCAATTTTCTTAACGGAAAAGATTCTTTTATTTGACTTTGTCAGTCAGAATGCTCAAAACAGGACTTTATAATTCCTGGCCACCTGTTAATTAGATCACATTAGCAGGTTATAAACCCCTGAGAATTATTGATATCCATCGTGACTGCAGTTAGACACAGACTAGGTGGCTGGGCAGATTATAGGCAAACCTTTTGATCAGCTGCTTATATAATCAAGTATAAGCAAAGTTGAAGTGCTCCATAGTAAAATAAATACATTGTTGTTTCAACAAAGAGGCTAGTCCTGCTTATTTTACTTACTTCAGTAAAATCCATTCCTCTATAGAGCGCTTATGAAAAACATCAATAGTATTTAGCCTGAATTGTAGGATTTTGATTTTGGTCATGACCTACTATTACATTTACTTTAAAAATCAGTGACAATAATCAGTGCAAACCCTTGGTTAACACAATAATTATTCTTGAGTTTAAATGCATTTAAAAATAATCATAATTCTGATAATGTAATTAAAATCCTAGAAATATAATTTGAATGCGTGTTTTAAATTCATTCTCAAAAAAGTAATGTTTATGGTCTTATCCAACATATTCATGATCTTTTTTCTTATTAGTCTTTAACAATAAAATCCAAAAACCACTAGCTGTATGTTATACTATTTTAGTGTAATAATGCAAATACACTTCACATACTGAATATATATAACATACTCCATTTCTTCCTATGTAATATAAATTAAAGTATTTTGTGAATCCCTCTGCTATTAATCAGCAGAATAAAGGTGCCTAACTTGCTGGGTCTCTGCAGATCACGTCCAACAGATAATATAAACAATGTCCTAGCAAGACATGGAGAAGCGAATAATGAGTATTATTATGAATTCTGCATTTAAAAAAATAAACTTTTTTGCATCAACAGAAATTCAGGTCATATGACAAATGCAATGAAGTATTATTTTTACTGTGGGAATCTGAAAAAAAGAATATAAATTATTTTGTGAGATCAGCTGTATTAAAAGACTTTTGTGCAGAGTATGGATATAGTGACTTAATAGAAGCATAAGTTCAATTAGTAGTTATTATGTAACGTTCTCATTACATCTGATTTATTTCAATTAATTGAAACTACTTCTTTGAAATGCTTTTATTTCCCTATCTGTGAATATACACACAAGAGCACACAGGTATATATATGTACACATGCATGAGAAATTCATTTTTAGCTAGGAATGGATGGACAGAGAGCTGACTTTTTGTATATAGTTTAGTTTTCCTTTCCCCAAATCATTACTCTAACAAATTAAATGTTGTTATATTTATTGTAATTCTAAGCCTAAACCTGTTTATCTTTGCTTACATGCAAAAGTAGACAGAGTGATAGCAAATGGCAGTATACATTTCAGTGCTGAGAGCTGCCAGAGTTCAGGTAATACTAGGGTAAAAGTGAAGCATAGAGGTATTAATAAAATCCTTTCAGTGCCCCAAGCTCTGTTGAAAGCTTTTGTGATGAGTGAACATATAGTGCTGTGTGGCAATTACTTCACAACATCGGACTGGGAGATATCACAGACAGGAGGCTCAGTTTGTCCTTCTGTTGACACTGGATGGTAAATCTGTGATACATATTATAAATGAAAGAGAAAACTTGTCCCTACACTTAATTGTTTAGCAGAAATAATCCTTATATGCTGACTTAATTTTGGTTGTGTAACTGTTTTCTGTGTAGAGATGCATTATATTGTCAAATATCAGAACTAAGAATACAGTGATTACAGTGGATAAAGGGTATCCCAACTTTGTATTTGTTCACGAGGAGAAATAACCTCGAACAGAACTTATGTTGCTCCTACAGGGTTTTGTGCCAGAGAAAATATGTAAGAAATTATTTAAAAAAGAATATTTCAAGTTCTCTTAAATTATTTATTGTTGCCAACAGCAGAATTTTCTCAGCCCTGTTCATAATAGTATGACAGGGAGTATTTTAGGATGGAGTTTAAATGTATATAGCTAGATTCTGTAACAGCTGGCTTCTTCCCTATCCTAACTTCTGGAGAGCTATGTTTTCTCATTAGATATTATAATCTCTCGAGATACCACTGTCCCTTAACTCTGATTGTCTAGTAAAACTGGTCTTCCCTAATTACTTCATCTGGGTAGGGAAAGTTTCCATTTTTCTTCTTCTTTCATCGATTTCTATTGTTTTCTTGGACTGTACTAAAACTATCCAGTAGAGAAAAGGAGATTACGACTGCACTTACCTCTCTAACACACTTTCATTTCTCTTCCCCTGACCTGTCTTACACTTTCATTCATATTTGAAAGGCTCCTAATGTTGAGTTTTTATTTAAAGAGTATTTTTTTAAAAGAATGCTTATCTAATTCATAACTGTCTAAAACCTTGTTTATGCAAAATGATAACAGCTTTAGTTAACTAGACAGCTCACAAGTTATCTCATTCCTCATCTCTCAGACAGGAGAACCCAGTCTAGTTAAGAAAAAAATAGAAATCTAAATAAATTTTAAAAAATACGGAAAATTGGTCTGTATACAAATCAGTGTTTTCTGGTAAATGTTTTGATCCCATTCAGTCTTTTCTCTCAGAGAGCGTGATTTGCATAACCAAGTGACTGGGCACCTCTCTGTTTTCTTAAAACCATTTAAAATATTTGTATGAACAGGGATACTAGGAATCTCCGCTTTTTCTTTTACAGCCTGTTTAGAAAATACAGACCCTCTTGTACAGGTGCTAGGGCACTGGACAAAAGTAAGAAACCAGATTTTCAAGTACCTGAATCATCTTTTAACATGAACACCTTGTGAGAAAGAGAGAACAGTCTGCAGGAATCAGAGGGGAAGGGAAGAAACCTTCAAACAAACAGAAAGGTCGCTAACTATTCTTTTCATACATACCAACCTCAAGAGCATATGGGTACACTTACACATGGACATAGGTGAACCGTGGCTATAAGTGACAAATACAGGTATGTAAACCACTTTCCCAGAGTTCTAACTTTGATGTAATTAACGCAATTACATGAAAATGTGTATGCAATTTAGGTAGGATTAAGCATGCACATGTGATTAGTGATTGTACTGAACTGTTTATAAGGACAGTGGCTCAATACAGGTATATTACATAGTGTATTCCACTCAAGCATGGACTGATGCGCTATGTAAAAAATATCTAAGCTATTCCTAAGCAAACTTTACAAAATTACCTTTACAGAGCTGTGAGAGTCAGAGATCAGAGTGCATCTAATACATTTTAGACCAGTGGACATGTTATAAAAAGTGAGATAAACATTTTGGGATTTTTCTCTTCCTCTCAATCAAGAAGTATCTTATCTCCTGAAAACAAAAATGGATCCCACGTGCACCATATAACATGATCTAATTTGTCATGGGAGTAAAAAAAGCCTTGTTTATTTGCCTCCATGCTCAGATCCTCTCTAAGGGGTTTGCATGTCACATGTTTTTTACCTGTGCACTAATATTTTTCAGAACTTCATAGGTTATATCTGAACTAAATGATTAAATGTTGATTTGCACGTGTACTTTAGCATGTTAAACGCATAAGCAGTGGGCTTTCTTACCACACTACCAATTGTCAGATTTACTGTAAATAAAGCTTAAAGTATCTACATAATGTTTAGAAAGAGACAGGCTCAGGTTATCTGTTGGATATTGGCTGCACAGCTGTACTCTATCCATGCCCAAGGCAGCCAGGTGCAGTGAAAGACAACTTCAGGCAACATTTAATTGGCACGGCAAAGTACAGACTCAGTATCTCAAGAGTACTCTGGTGCTGAAGCAAAGACTGCAAATCAGTGTATGCTTTCTTATAAACAGTATATGTGGTGAATGAATCTGGACTGGAAAAGTAGTTCCCAGCTATATATAACTGTTCAATAATATAGATTTAATGTTCTATTAAAAAAATCTCCATAGACTTTTGGGCAACTTACCATCTTGGTGTTCCTCTGCTGGACTTACTCTCTAGTGCCTTTCCTGTCCTGGTAAACAAAAACTGGGCAAGATACTCCAGGTGTGGTCACAAGTGCCAAATATAGAGGATCTTGATCTGCTGGATACACTCTCGCTAATACATCCAACTATGCAATAAACTTTTATTGCTGCAGTGCTGCAATGCTGACTTATATTCAACTTATTGCCTCAGGATCTCTTTTTTTTTTCTTTTCTTTTCTGCAGAACTTATTTCTGTCCAGTCAGCCCCAGACAATACTGCTGCATGTGGATATTTGATCCCAGGTTTAGGATTTCATGAGTTTCTGTCAGCCCAGTCTGTCAAAGTCCCACTCAACAGCAGCCCTGTTGTTTAGCATATCAGTTTCTTCTTCAGTTTCATCCACAGACTTGCTGAATGTACATTTTGTCCTGTCATCCAGGTAGCTAATGAAGATACTAAATGTTAGCAGCCCTAGCACTTACCTGTGAGGAAAGCCTCTAGTAACCACCTGGCAAATGGATTTCAAACTGTTACTCATTCAACCAGTTTTCCGTTTGTCTTGTAGTTCTGTGCATCTAGTCCATATCTCTTCAGCTTGGCTACAATACAGCTTGGATACAATAGGAGACCACGTCAAAAGTCATGACAAAATCAAGGTAAATAGCATCCCCTGTCCACCAAGCCAGTCATTGGAGAGTGCAATCAGCCTGGTTAGGCATGATTTTCCCTTTTCCATATGCAGATTTTCTCCATAATCTTCCAGGAGACTGAAATGAGGCTGACCAGCCTCTAATGTCACAGATCCTCTTTCTCACTGTTCTCGAAGAGTGATGTGACACTTTCCTTTCTCTAGTCACTATGGACCACTCCTGGTCACCCAGTTTCTGAAAGATGATTTGGCCAAGCTCCCCATTGACACCAGATGTATCTCATGTGGTCTTATGAACTGTTGTATAACCAATTTGTTTGCTCAGTTGACCCTTAACTAATCTTTCCCTACCGCAGGCAAAGACCTGGAAAGCTAAGGAGCATACCTGATCAGTAAAGACCCTGTCACACAAAGCTTTGAACACTGTAATCACTTCCATGTCCTCACCACAAGATCCCCATGTCTTTGTGTCAATATACTCACAGAGGTCTTTATCTTTGCCGTTCACATTTCTTGCCAATGTCAATTGTAGCAGAGTTTTAGCTTTCCTAATTTTATGCCCAATCAATAGTTTTAATCTTCTTCCTGATTGCAAGGCTTCTTTCAGTCATCTAAAGAAGGCTCTATCTTATTTTGCCTTTTAATGAGGAGGTTTGTAGCAGAAATCCATCACAACACCTTCTTCATTAACCTCCTTTTTATCCTGACCTATACACTCTCAACTGGCTTGTGGACCATTTCATGACAAAGCTTCATGCATTCAAGCTGCTTTCCTGCACAGAGCAGAATCTCTTTTCCTCCCATTCCCCACCTGTGCTTCCTAAAGAACTTGTATTCACCCATTGCAGTGCTTCAGTCATGTGAAATTTCCCCCCATGCTTCTGCTACTCTGAAACTGCTCACAACTTCTAATTATTTTTTTTTCCTCATGCTGAAGGAGTCCACTCCCAGGCACTTGAGACAGATCCCTAGTTGTGCTTTTTTCTTGGGGAATGTGTGAGAACATTCTTTATTTTGTTGTCATCAAGACTCCTTGCCTCCTATTGTTCCACTTCTCTCAGATTTTGGTCTTCATCCCTTGAAAAATCTCGTTTAAATGTTTTGTCACTGAATTGGCAAGCTTATTTGCAAAAACTTTTTTGCCTCATTTCGTAAGATGGAGACAACCATTCTTTATTCCTGAGAGAGGGTCCTGTGGTCACAGATGTGAAAATCCTGCATGGGATACCAGCCACACTGGCAGGTAGTGACACACATTATACTTTTGCTTCTACCTGAGTCTTTCACTTTTACTGGAAAGACTGGGGAGACACCACCTAACCTCTCAAGCTCTTCAGGGTCACCCCCTCTTGATAGTCTGGTTTCCCCTGGCCATTGTTGCTCACATGGGGGAGCAGCAAGGGGTTATAATCTAGGGGCTGGCTGAGCCTCTGCAATATTTATACATAATCCTGGATCCAGGATGCACTCCAAATCTTCTTAGAAACAGGGGGTAGGTGGAGAGATAAGGATACTGAGCTGGCATCCCCAGTACTAATTCTTTGAGGCTTGGTGAGGGGAAGAGGAAAATTTATGATTATACTCTGACATTTGGACAGTATCTCAATGCTTCAGCAGCAGCTAATCTGACAATAGAAACAATGATGTACTTTCTTCACTGATATTTTTACCATTGTGTATCTTTCTAGCACCTGAAAGCCAGGCAAATATGAAGAAACAGGAATAAGCATATGCCAGAAGAGACAAGAAATTAAATGACAAATTGAAGAACATGGAAGGTAAGAGAAGAAAATTGAATGAAAGCAGAGATCCTGTTTGGAAAATGTTGCTAACAGGACTGAAAATTGTTTAGTGTAATGATGGATACAGCATGGGGAAAGAGAAATTAGGTGTAAAACATGGGACAGGTCTTGAAATACTGGAATTAGAGTCAGAGACTAGAATTTTTTTCCAGTAGTGGAAAAGAAGAATTTACAGATTGAGAGGCTTGGGGCAAAAGTTGTAATAAAACAAAGAGAAAGAGAAAAAAAATACAGAGTGAATAAGGGAACAGATAAATGCGGCTTCAGGGCCTGAAATGCATCTGGTCAGACTGCAGCGAGTAGGTATAGGGAAAGGGAGGGAAAGAAGCTGTGAAATCATACAACACAAAAAATACCTGACAAGAGCAACATCAAGATATTAAATACAGTGATGATGACAGTGGAGGAACATGGCAAAAGGGACATAGCTTTTACGGATGGTTTCCAACTTAGAAGAAAAAAATCAATTCACAAAAAAAAGGTGAAAGATTTAAGGTTCTGTGTATTAGTCTCAAAAATACATGGACTGGATAGAATTCCGAGCACTTCCTTATTTTTGTTTTCTTGCTTCTATTTATTTCAAGAGCTTTTGTACCCTCTGGTTTTTGCTAACAACCTTTCCGTTTATGTTAGTTCCTCTCATTCTCTGCAAATGACTCACCAGTCCTACCAACTGTTGAAAATATAGCCCTAATGAGTAATTCCCTCCTAACAATGCCGGTGGGAAGTGAAGGGTGCATTGCTTCCTAAAAATGGGTTTCTTTTCCTGACCTATCAAAAGATGTCATCAGACTCATTTTTTGGCCAGCTAGCCTGCCCCTTTCCCCTCGTTTCCCTCCAGTGTGCTCAGCATCTTCCTTAGGGGAACATTGCTCTTCCAGAAAGATGGTCGTTCTGTGCTGCAGTTTGTCCAGGTCTGGCCACATGCAGCCAACAGTTTGGCTAGCTGCAATCCTTCTGGCTCCCAAAAACTGACTGAAAACAAAGGGGAAATAAACGATGAGTGTTTTGAGTTTATACTTTTGCTGAGCTTTTTAAAATCTGCTGTATATTTAGTTGCAATATTTCAATTTTTGATTTGAGGTGGGGGGATGTAAAAGAACATATCTTTGAATACCCCTTCATAGCTTTTTTTAATGTAACTCTTTTTCAGTTGTAGTCTGTGAATTAGGTGATCAGATAAAAACAGTGAATATAAACACTTCCAAAGGAAGAATGTGTTTACTAGGAATCATCCTAACACATTGCCATGGCCCTGAGGTCATCCACAGCCCTGCCTGTCCCTGCCCAAACTCAGGGGTCCCCCTGACCCTGCCCAAGGCCCACAGTGACATGTCAGCTTCCCAGGGCTGTTAGCCGCAGATGATGCGATGCCCCAGAAGGGCCCGTCTTCAGTTCCAGCTCCCTACAGTCTCGCCCTGCCCTGTCATGGGATCTGTCAAACTGGGTCTACCTGCAGGTCCATGTCCCGGCCCCACCAGGGGGCTGGGGTCCTGCTGCCCCCAGGCTGCCTGCCCCTAGCTGGACTGGTGGGATGGGCCCTTCTCTGATACCTCATGGGGACTCACCAGCCCCCTCGGTGCCCTGACACACATACTGTTGGGCTAAGGAAAAATGCCAAATATCTCATTTGTTGCTTGTATAAAATGAGTTTTAAACCCATGCTAAATAAGCAAGAAGCCACTTTCCCACCTCTGTCACCAGCACTTGGCCTGCCATACTTTATCACCAGAAATTGCAGCTTGCTTCGTCAAGAAGAAATTTTGGAAATGTCGGGTATCATTAAGATGTCTGGTGCAGTAAACCCGATAGATAAATGCGATCAATAGCTCGTGGCCTAATCTGTTAATCAACAGTGTATAAAGAAGTGCTTCATGCAAGAGTTGATTCAGCAAGGAAACAAGGTGTATATAGTGAGTTATCTGGTCATTAAAATGGATTAATCCTGTGAGGAACTAGCAGATACGCCAGGGATGAGGTTGTCCATAGGTGATCAAGCTTTTTGCACTCCTAAGTTATTATTTAGATTTTCTTCTTTAGGGAAAACTGATTTTTTTTCAGTGAAATATTTCTCCTCTATAAATTTATATTGACCTTCTGGAGTCTGGAACACTGATTTATTAATTTTGGGCGCCTTTCTAAGCAATTAATTGATTAATATCCAGTCTTACTCACTTGAAACAGTAATTGATTCTGTTCTCATTTAGTTCATCTGGGATTTATTTGCCTTCAACTGGGGCAAGGCAGGACTAGGCACAGCGAGTTGGTATTTGTCTATTCACTATTGCTGAAATGTCACCATTCTTATAATTGGATTTATATATATTTTAAGGTCATTTGATCATCTTGCCAGGCTGTATAACATAGCTTATGGTTTTATCAGGTCAGGAACTCCATTTATCCAGTAATTCAGTTACTGAGATAATAATTTGTCTATGTATTAAAGTGCATCTTCCGGAAAAACATATTATAATGATCTCTTCAGTAGATGGCAGTGCTGGGATTAAAACTGTTGCTTGACTAATATGCAAATTCCCATCTGTTGGGATTTAGGTATAAAAAGGCATTTCAGGGCATTCTCATCTTTAAATTGGGAATCTAGTTTGCTTGGAATACTGGAAGTGTGGGAAGATTTATTTCTACTGGTTCAGAAAATGTAGAAAGATAGATCAAATACCACAAGTGCAGTCAGTTTGCTCCAGAAATACGCATGAACAAGATAATGCTGTAGAAAACATGTAACAATAAAGCTCCAAAAGTAATAGTTCCTCCACTACATATGAAGAGATGCTATAGCGTTTGTATACACAGCCTCTGTGTGGAAGTGTTTTAATTTTATATTTATCAAACTTTATCAGAATCACTGTGATATCTTCACATTATGGACAACTTCTCTCTATATGGCACCATAAAGGACTCCATTACCGGGGTCTTCAAAATCCATTCCTTAAATTATGATGAACATTTTTCTACCAGGATATAATACACACATTAGGAAGCTCTGGTTCCTGATAAGGTCTAAAATAAAGATTTGTGTCACAACCTGAAGTTTTTTACAAACAAAATCATTTCTCAAAAGGCCGTTTGACAGGAATCTCTTTAAAGACCATTCATCTTAATGGCACACATCAGGTAGTTCACATAGAAAAGTGCTCAGGAATACAGAATAAACAGCAATAATTTCCTATATTGTTAGAGCTTTGAGGGAGAATAAAGGTTTCTCTTGAGTTAGAGTTGTCCTGTACCTGTGTGGACAAAAAGAGGATGTTTTATTGTGGCAATTAAAATGCATGGTGGCAGCATACCATTGTTTATCTGTTGGGAAAGCAGGCTAGAGAGAAATCTCACAACTACACCAAAAGCAATGCTGAGTAATGTATTCCAGATCACACACTTAAGGTAATAATATTAAGTCTATGAGCAGTTAGGAATTCTCAGTTATCTTGATACTGATAACACCTGTATTGACATAGTACCTGTCATGATTTTGGCCAGATTGGCCAATCAGAATGACAGATGGTCCCTCACCTCCACCCCTCTCCAACGAGAGGAGAGGAAGAAATAAAGAGATTTATGAGTTTAGAAAAAGAACTAAACTACTTTAATGAAAATATTAATAAATAATGAAATAATAAATAATAATAATAATTAAAAATATATATACAGTATATAAAAAATTGTACCAAGCTCCCAGGTTGATGACTGCATCACCAATAGGCACAGGAAAAGTCCCGGACTGCAGTCAGTGATGGAAAGGAGCTGGATTATGCATTTGGAGTCAGGAATGCTTGGGTCAAGATCAAAGGCAGATGAACAGACAGGGTCCTCCTCGGCAGTCAGCCATTGAAGAAAAAGAGTTGACCCTTTGATCCCTCAGATTTTATACTGAACACGATGCAGATGGGATGGAATACCCTGTTGGTAGGTTTTTGGGTCACCAGTCCTGTCCGCTTCTCCCCACAGATGTGACTTCTCTGCGCTTCTCCATTTCTGACCTTCCAACAGGGCGAGTAACAAAATTAGCTAACCTTGGCTGTTATAGCAATAAGTATAAGCAAGAGCCTCTCTGCATACCATTCCTTGGTATAATCAGGTCTTATCACTCTGAGGGTAAACAGTTTCTGAACAATATGCTGTTAATTTCAGAGTTTAGTTAGTTAGAAGAGGCCCAGCTAAAAAGTAAAATTACAAAATAGAAAATTGGTTCTGTTTTACCTCAAGCCAGGACAGTATCTCAGAGAGGCTGTGGAGACAGCACCTACAATGACAGCACTTTCCCTTTAAGCACAGCTCCAAAGAAGGGGAATTTGATATTTTTCGTTAATAGTAGCGTATCTATGGGACACCTGAATTGATCCTATCCAATGGGGAAAAATATTATACGTCATAACAAGAGACTCCCCTCCCCATAAGAAAAATCAAAAAAACCCAAACTAAAAAAATGCTAGCATTTTTCAGCATGCAGAAAGTAGAATTCACTTCTCCTAGATGAGTAAAGGTTGGATAACTTGTGAATTCTTTTGTCAGAAAACTGAAAATATTTTATAATTGAAAATACTAAAATGGTCCTGACATTTATAGTGTCTTGTTTTCCAGAAATTACCTCTATTAGAAAATTACAAAATCTGAGTAAAGTTCTGCTTGGAGTTAAAGCATTTCCAAAGGAAAGGAAAATATGTTCAAACACAATGAGGTTTAGAAAAATAATATTTGGAAGTAAATTAAATCTATGTTCTGAAAACTTTGAACATAAATTGGCAAACTCCTATTCTGTTTCAGAGGGACTTGAAGACCTGGGACCCTCTAAGACGGTCCAGAGGTGCATCCTGGGTGTACTACAGAGATCACGGAATCACAGAATCACAG
>VXAK01026494.1:0-26445 GCA_013399435.1 Arenaria interpres
ACAATTAAGAGTGCTAACCCTTCTCTCACTGATACGATACAAGCGAGCCAGGATAGCGGCACAGAACCTCATAAAATGAGCCTTTGAGCTGATGCATTACCAACGCAGCTCACCGTGGGGGCTGCTCAAAAGGCAGGCTGCTGTAATTGTGGAAAGCCCGGGCATCTTACACCTAAGATGGCACAACCAGCTCCCTATGGCCTCCCCGTGCCCTGTGCGTTGTGGGGCCGAGACTTGTCAAGGCAGTGGGGAATCCTCCTGAAAAGAAATTTTTAACAGGGGCTGTTGGGCTGTTGACAAGCAGTAGGCCCTTTCATTGAGATGGAAACCAGTAAAACCTGTTTGGGTGGATCAGTGGCCCCTGAAAAAGGATAAACTGCTGCATTTGCATGACTTAGTACAAGAACAATTGGCCGCTGGCCACGCTGTACCCACCACCGGCCCGCGGAACACGCCTGTGTTTGTAATACCAAAGACAAGTGGCAAGTGGCGATTGTTTCGTGATCTGCGAGCCACAAATGCAGTCATTGAGCCCACGGGTGGCTACAGCCTGGTCTTCCTTCACCTTCTATGCTGCCTCAAAATCGGCCAGTAGCCATCACTGATCTCAAAGACTGCTTTTTTGCTATTCCTCTACACCCAAAGGATGCACCCCGGTTTGCATTCTCTGTACCATCCGTCAAGCAGGAACAGCCCACAGGACCGTATCATTGGTGTGTTAAATAGCCCGACTATCTGCCAGCTAACTGTAGCAAATGCTTTGCAACCTGTCCGAAATGCAAACCCTCATGTTAGAATTTATCATTACAGGGACGACATACTTTCAGCCGCCGAAAAGGACAGAGACCTGCAGACAGCCCTCTGCCAAGTCCACCTTGCTGTCCAAGGAGCAGGCTTGCAGACAGCCGAGGAAAAGGTCCAACGTGAACCACCCTGGAAATATCTAGGATGGAAAATTGCAACTCACACCATCCAGCCACAAGCACTGCGGCTGGCGTTACAAATAAAGACTCTGAATGATCTGCAAAAACTGTTGGGAACTATCTACTGGCTCAGACCTTTTCTGGGTACCACTACACAAGATCTACACCCCCTGTTTCAGTTGTTAAAGGGTGACCCTGACTTGGACTCTAAACAGTTGACACCTACTGGACTGCAATGTCTACAGCAAGTAATAGAGGCTTTACAGACGTCAAAGTCACCGTCTTCGTTTAACGCTTCCAGTGTACGTAGTCATCATTCAAAATGATGGCTTTCAGCCATATGCCCTTCTAAGCCAATGGGATGCAGCAAAAGAAGATACGCTTATGATAATAGAGTGGCTCTTTTTGCCTCATGCATTTACAAAAACTGTAACTTCACGGTTAGAAATGTTTGCCAACTTGATTCGGAAGGATTGTCACCGACCTCAGACTCTAAAAGCTAGCGATCCAGAATTCATTTATATTCTCACCAACAAAAAAGACTTGGACTAGATGTTAGCAGAATCTCTCAGTCCGCAGACTGCACTCGCAGACTACGCTGGTCAGATTTTAATCCATTTACCTAAACATTCTCTGTTAAATTCCTTAGAAGAATTACCCCTGACTACTCGAACCTTACTTTCTCATACCCCACTTTCCAGTGCAGTTACAGCATTCACAGAGGGTTCGGGGAAACACACAGAGCAGCGGTCCTTTGGCGATCCACCGACAATCTCTGGAACCAAGATATAAAATGTGTGGATGGATCGCCCCGAGTTGTTGAGCTTGCAGCTGTCGCGCGTGCTTTTCAGCTTTTTTCTGATGTAAATCTCAATATCATAACATTCTTTATAAGTTACAGGAATTGTTCAGCTTATTGAAGGCGCTTTCCTAAAGGAAGTCAACAGCCCAGAGTTATTCGCACAACTTAAAAAATGATGGCATTATGTTTCCTACCGTAAATTACCCTGTTATATCACGCATATACGGTCACACACTGCTCTGCCAGCACCCCTAGCCGAGGGCGGCCGTGCTGCTGATAAAGCCACAGTCGCCCTCGCCACACCGCAATTATTTCAACAAGCACAGCTCTTGTATAACTTTTTTCACCAAAACAGGAAGGCACTACAAAAGCAATTTCAGCTAACCCCTGACCAAGCACGTAATATTATCTTGACATGCCCTGAATGCCAGTCGGTAGCCCCGTTGCCACAACTGGGAGTTAACCCACGTGGCACCTCACCACTGCAAATCTGGATATGGCCACTGGACAATGGGAAGGCCCCGTGCCATTGATAACTTGGGGGCGAGGATATACTTGTGTTTCCACAGGAAATGGTCCCAAGTGGATCCCAGCACGATACTTTAAACTGTATCTAGGAGCTGAGCATCACGAACAACCATCAGAAGCAACGAATCTTTTCTGTTCACAAAAGTATCATTGGTTTTAATGTTATCAGGCCTCGTAGTTCTCTTAATGATTATGTTATGTTTGCCGTGTTTGTTTCCCTGTGTTACAAAAGCATAAATCAAGTCATGTATGCTCAAATGCACACTGTACTTGCCTTGCAAAGCATGACGTTAGAAAAAGAAGTGGATGTAGAAACCTGCCATAGCATAAGAGAGCTATAGAAATCAATGAGCTTAACAGTATAGATAATAGTAGTTTTATAGTTTATAGTAGTTTTAATAGTATAGGTTCAATGTAATCATTAGGATGTAATATACATGTATATTACATCAAGCATTATTCTGTACCTTAAACAAAAAAGGGGGAGATGTGGGTGAAGAGGATTGTGGCAGAAGCAGAGACCAGCAGCAGGAACAGAAGCAGCAGGGACACTGGCAGGGGAAGGGGGGTGAGCAAGTCCTGGCGGCCCATAACCAGCGCCTGGGGCCCCACTGATGGAGGGGAATCCCGCCCGGGCAGCTGGGGGCTGCAGGGGCTCTGGGTTGGGAGAGAAGATGTAATATCTTCTTTCTTTAACCAGATGTGATTCTGGTTGCATCACCAACTGGGGTCCGTGCCTTCATACGCTACAAATGGCCCCTATGGATTACAAATTGCCTCACTACTTTGCACGCGCAGGTCAAATTTGTTGTGAAGAGGCTGCACCGGAAAACCCTTTTGTGGAAGAGTTCTATTGTGATAATGGCTGTGTATCAATTATGTAGGAAACAGAGAAAAATGAGGTTTAGCCCTGTACAGTGCAGAGATGGAGTATATAGTTCATAAAGTAAAAAGTAATGGCTGGTTCAGACACTGAAAAAGAGACTGACCTTATATTTATGACAGTGCTAGGCCTGGGAGTAAATCAAAGAGCAAAATCCTTTAGATATGTGCTTACTTACATGCTAAAGTTCATATTTGATCTATATGCTCATTGAAGCTATCATTCCTTATCCCTTTTTTGGCTTTTCTCTCAAGTATAAAACAGAAGTATTACAATGAAAGGACAATTTATTTCCGCTATACGAAGACAATTACATTAGCGCTTAATTGTGCTTTGAGCTCATGTAGTTTCCATTCAAACTTTTGCTGGAGGTCAAAAATATTAAGCTATCTGCTCCTCCTTTCACAGGGACGTACCACAGAGGGGCTGGAGGGAATACTGAGGGTAAAGGACGTCACCACACTGAGCAGTTCTGCCAAAGGTGTTACCCTGAATGAACTGAATTTACATGTGTTTTGTTTACACTGTAGGAGCAGAAAGCGAATTTAATTAGACAGAGAACATTCTCCAAAAAAAAAAAAAAAAAAAAATCCATTAAGAAGGATTGTTTAAACAACGGTCTCATAAAGCATCTACAGCTTCAGGAAGAGCATGTTTTATTTAACTTCTCCTTTACTTATGGTTCCTGTGCTGTATGTGTCAAAAGTGTTAATTTTGTTGTAAAAATAATTTCATCATTTCCTAGACTATGCAGTTAACATGGAAATATTTTATTATAATGAACCAACTGCTCTTAATCTTAAAATAGAACTCACAGCTTTTGGTGAATTATTGTGGAATTTAATTTGCCCTAATCTGCTACAGTGACAAGTGCAATATAAATAAAAATGTGAAGAAGAAAAATGTGCCATTAAGCCAGGAGTAAAAGTCAGGAGATACAGGTTCAGATTTCTCCAAACTGGAACCTAAAGTTCAGCCCAGAACCTTTTAATTACACACCTAAAAAAATGGCCTGGGTGCTTAATGGTTTGGAGCCTCATTAAATTCCAGTTTACTCAGGGAAAAGCACTGTGTGTATAATTAGCTAGCAAAAACCAAGTTACTTCTCTAGGCACCTGAGTATGGATGTAAAAGCTCACCTTTAGGACCTAACCAAGGAAAAAAAAAATTAAGAAATTATTTCAGTTCTGTTGAACTGGATTCTTGGGGCATTTTTTGTTTGTTTATTTTTTTTTGGCTTTTGATCTCAAATTATTTGTTGCTCTGCTTGAAGTCTAAGTCCCTGGGGACAAGTTTTTATGTGAGAATTTTGTCTATCTCTTTCTATCTCTAGTTTAAGAAAAAAAAAGTCTCTAGACTCCATGGTTGTAGAGAGGAGAGGAACCTTTAAAAAGGACTATTAGGAAAAGAACTGAAGGCCAAAATCCAGGGGAGTAAAAGCAAATAAAAAATAGCATTAAGAAATATAAACCACATGATTTTAAACCCATCTCATAATTCCAGGGGTGGGAATTACTCCCAATTTCTTAATATTTATCCTTATTCACACTGTGCTAGGCAAGTTATTTAACCTTTCCATACCTAACTTCTCTTCTGTATGTTGTAGCTGAAATAATAGTATTTACTCATCTCTCAGGGTATTAGGAGATTTAATTTAATAATGCCTATGAAACACTTCATTAATCATGGAGGGAAAGTAATACGGAAGCAGGGATTATTATCATTATTAATTAATTAAAAGAATCTCTCAAGACAAGAAAGGAATGATTACAGTCAGGTAATTTGTATTTTAAGAGTATACTGTGCTGTGACTTCTAAAAGAATTTTTGGGCAGCCTTGGAAGAAAATACACGAGGTATATTGTTAGTAGATTTGGATTTATAACCTCATTGAAATTTTCACGTTTTTAAAAGACTCATTATTTCTTTTCTTCTGTTGAATTGATGAGTAATTATTATGCAAATCCTCTTGTATTTCTTTATGGGTAACCTTTGGACTGGCATTTTAGCTAAATATTATGTAAGATTGTTGATAAAACACAATTGAATAGTAACAGAAGCAACGACAGCAGTCATTGCATATGTAAAATGCTCTCTGGAGTCTGAACGTTTTTAAATACTATGGGTTGAATAATTTGACAATAAAAATATTCAGTGATGCTTTCTCTGGTTCTCAAATGCACCATTAGATTAAAAGTGCTCAAACAGTTTCCAAGCTGACCACATTTTTTTAATTAGAAGCGAACGTGCTATTCTGTGACAAATTGCCATGCTATCTGAATAGTGCATTCCCTAAATAATACCAAACAAACCCTTTTTTTTAAGGCCATTTTATCATCAACATCATCATCACTATTCAGGGAAATATAACATCATGTGGAGTGATCATGTTCCACAATGTGAAAAGAGGGAAGGTAAATACTGGACCAGAAAACTCTGGGATGAGGAGGGAGATGCCTTGAAGATCCAGACACCTCCTTCCCTAAAAGCTAAGAGAACCTCAAAGCTATCTGCTGGTAAGAGATACTAAGCAAGAACTTTACTAATATTCACATTACTGAGTTGGTACTCACCGTACTAAGGCAAATCCCTACTTTCTTGAAAGTATTTTTTACTTCTCACAGCACTCAAACCGATAGAAAATTTGTCAACTTTTTGTTTACCCTCTGTTTTCAAAGCAATTTCTACTTTTTATCCCCCATGGTCCTGCTTTCAAGGTTGTTTTATGATCATAAGTACTTCAGATTTTATTTCACAATAAATAAAAAGGTTTAAAAACAGAAGCTCTTATGACAATGTGATTCGAGGACTTGAGCATTTATGAAACACGTCAAATGCTGGAAAACTTAAAACAAAATGCCCCAGACTGACAAAGTTGCCCAGGTGTTTTGGCATGCTTTTTCACCTTATAAGAATTTATCAATTTTTATTATCACAATTGATGTGTTCAGTTGACGTGTGCAATTTGCTTGTTTATAAAAGAAGATAAAAATATTACACTTTGCATCTTACTCCTTGGACTATAGATAAACAAAACACTTTCTATTTCCTCTGAAACCTCTAACATGGTTAAATTGTAGAATACAGTGAAATCAGTGCTTTCAACAAAGACTATGGTTTTCAAGAGAGACATAATTCCTAAAAACAAGCATACTTGATCACAGAAAACACATGAATTTCCATCTCTTAAGTAGGCAAACAGGTAAGTTTCATGATTATTATTTCTTAAGTTTTTCCACTTTGCTGTCAAAATCTCTGAAACAGTAGATTCTGCAATGGTCTAGAGTCTGCCTTTGGATAAATTCCTTTAAGCATCACAGAAAGAAATAAGATTACAAGAAGAGTTTAAGACTTTCATAGCAAATATAGTGTTTGAAACGGAACTGCAAAGAAATACTTTTAATTATGATGCTCCATTAGCCCAGTTTCATTACATCTCTAAACAATTTGATTTAAGAAGAGACAGAATGGAAATATGTAAACTCAATGGTTCCACATCTCTTGTTCATCATTGTACATATTTGGAAGGCAAAATTAGGATGTTAGAAGGATGCCATTGTTATCAGAACGCTTTATCACCTTGATCAAGAGTCTTTTCATTCTTACATACTCCTGCTCTTTCAAATTAGAAAATTTCTTGGTTTTCTCCCTCCAACCCTCCCAACTTGCTGGATCATGCAGAATAACCTGGGCAAAACCACACCTCTACTGCTGATCTTTTATGTCACATGTACTGTCCATTAAAATTATCGTTCCCCCTATGCTTAAAAGCAACACATCTGTCACAATAATCTCGCACTGGGCATATTGTCATGAAAACGCCAGAGTAAAGCCTCTTTGAAAAGAGAAAATGAACAGAAGGTGGTAAAACAAAGCCGCAACAACTTTGTGGATAATAGATAAATTCGCTTTCTGTTTCTGAAGATTTGGAAATGTTAAAATAAACTTACCATACCGCCTGTGCAGACGTGCATCTGTCCATCTCTGAAGAACTTTCTGTTTTCTTCTCAGCTGCTGGTGTACACGTTTGTCTCTACCCTGCAAAGACAGAGAGGCATCAGCACGCTGTTCGAGGGGGTCACTCATGTTGCGTTTATTCTTTTATTCCTTACGGAGTCGTTTATTGGAGTTTTATGCAGGCTTGTAATTTGCTGTAAGAGGTTGATGAATTCCAGTAGGTTGAGGAATTAATATACTCATGAGATAAATGTGCCAGTTTATACTTTGCAGAATTGTTGGGGTTTGGCTTTCTGCAGACACCACAGATACCACTGTTAAAGAAAATTAAATTACATTTTTGTGGAAATTTCAGAAATATTTTCATTGGTTTTGATTATTTATTAAACCGAGTAAAACTATTTCTCCTAACTCAAAAGCTGCTTAAAGGATATTTTGGATCTGTAAAAATGCCTTTGTTGTTCAATTTATAGCTTTAAATTTCTTTTAATATTGGAACTGAATACTTTGGACTCATTAAGAATGTTGTCTTCCAGTTGAAATTACCTGTTTAGATTAAATACATTGTCTAGGGTCGGAAAAAAATCTTCAAACTCAGGGTTGCAAATACTGTTCCTTTCAAAGAAAACTGAATGTCTGATGCAAATATAACTCGAGAAACATAGAGCTAATGCATTTATGCTTAATCTGGCCAAGGTCCAGAGACTGCCAGCAACTGCAAGACCACGAATAGCTGCCGTATTTTATCTGTCTTCCCCTCAAGTGGAAAAAAACAGGAGACATCTCCCCACCAACTGTTCTATGAACTAAGTAATCTTGCTAGAGTAAATTAAAGTTAGTTGAAAGTAAAGTGGACCAGATAAAGGAGAAACTATATTTTCAATTCTTTATTTTCCTTGACTTCATGCTAATTAGATGAAAGAACCAAACAATTTAAGTTTTTACAGGCAAAATATCTACTTTGTATTACTCCAAATGTTAAAACCATTTATTGAATGAACTTCTCAAACCCCGTGATTTTTGTTGTATAGAGCTGTCAGAGTGATATTTAAAATGAGTGAATATGGTCAGTGTATTAAAAAAAAATCAGGCATTTTAAGTAGCAGTGTAGCAAGATTAAAGGCCAACCTTTTAGATGTAATTGCACTTGAAAGACTGCCAATTAAGAATTGCAACTACAGTGCTTATTGCACATTTCTAGGTCTGAAAATGCAAGTAGATGGTGGGAGTGGGGAAACTGTATTCTTTAAGACAGTGACCCCAGGGGAGTGGAATTTGCAGATGCCGTACATCAGAACAAGCGAGTGATGAGAACGTCTTTCTGAGATTTCTTGCCAGAAATGTAGGTGGATTGAAAACAGAGGTGCTTTCACACCACCTTTGTCCTTCACCAATTAGGTGAAGAGTTAAGGGATGTTGCAGCTTGGCATCTTGTTGCTCCATAACTCCACTCCTGTCATATGTGGGTGACTTTCTCAATGGATGGAGTGACCCAGAGGTTGCGGTGCCCTTACAGTGCCTTAAGTCAGGAAATCTCCAAATTTTTTGCTTCTCAGTACCCAGCTGGAGCCCAAGTGTCTTCTTATGGAGAAATATGCAGCCAAACAACCAGAGATAAATAGTGGTGATTACAATAAAAGTAATGTTTGTTTATAAAGAGGCAACTGTTGTGTCAGTCGCTGATACATAAACAAGCATTCAGCCCTGTCAAAATCCAGTGCTAGCGTGCAGGATAAACCTCTCCCTCTCCCACAAACACAGCCCTTGTCCCAGTAAATTTGTCTGTAACACAGACGCCACCGAATAGTCTACCAGAGATTTTGACATTAGCATTTCAGAATAATTAATCTTGTTGATAATCCACAATTCTTTTCCACTGAAATGGGGAGAATTTAATTGATAGCTTGGGGTTTCCATGCTCTGTATTCCATAATGTAATTCATCTATATTCTTCCGGCCCCTTGGAACACATATCTCCGAGCCAGCATTCTTATTAGGAATGACTAAATATCACCACTGCTTCATAGCCATTTATGCTACTATCAGGCGACCTGCTTAATGCAGTTGTAAATAAGGAAAGCCAGTAGCTATAAAACTGCAGGGCAAATCCTCAAGGACAACATTACCTTTGACAAACTGGCAAAATACTTAAAAAGCTTGAAAAACTGTAGTTGGAAATCCATAAAAATGAAGTTTTCAGCTTTAGTGTTACTCAAAAAATATATTTTCCTTTTGTAGTGCAAGAGTTCTTTTCCCTCTGTATTCCTCCGTACACTTTAAAGTGACATTTAGCTAATGTAGCAGAAGCCACAGCTGTTTGGGAGGGCTGGGATACCACAGCCCATGATGTCTTAAACATATAAAAACTGAGGATGAGGAGTGATCTGCTGGGTCTTGGAATCCTTAGAATGTTCCAGAGAATCACTTCCTTGATGACTAGAGACTTTTTTTCCCTTATTTCTAGCATAAATTTATTCTTAGTTACTGCTTACACATTTGTTTTCATGCCAACAATATGCTTTGTCTTCTCTAGCTCTTTTTCCTCCTAACTGGTTGCCCAATGATGTATTGAAAAAAGCAGTCGTAGCCCCTCTCAGTCTGAATTTTGCTAAGAAAAAGAAAAAAAAAAAACACACAAACTCTTCAGGCCCCATAAGGTTTTCCATTCCTTTGACGGAGAATGTTAATTATCTTCAGTTCTGTCTGTTACGCTTACTATTTATCTAAATATATGCAAATTAACTGTCCTCTTTAAAAGCAGCTGGTAGATACATATACAGATAAACAGTTATCTGTTTTCATAAGCTTTTCCACACTTAGGTACCTATAGAACAAGCCACTGGGATAAAGACTGTAACGTGACAATGATGATTTTTGTTGGCAGTTATCTGTACACACACACATACTACACGTGACAAACAATTATCAGAAAATTAGAATTTAAAAATTTTCTAAATCTGTTATGCAAGAAAAAGTCTGCACCTTCAGTAAAACACTTAGTTCTGCAGCTTTAATTATTAAGCTTTAATTATTATGATTTAATATGATTCATATTGCAGCCTACGAACTGCTTGACTCCGAAGCATTTAGAAAATCAATCGGCAAATTGTATAATAGAATATCTTGTTAATATAAATAGTACACATGATACACAAAATACATGTTCTTGCAAGATTTTCTTAATAGTTTAGGGTCAAAGTATGTTGGTACCATCTTGCTATCCTCCCCATTGTGTGTTTAATAATATACAAAAAGTTGTATATTATTATGTAGCAACAATTTAATTCTAGATTTTTAACCTAACATGAATTATAGTTAGTCTTTCAAATCAGTGTTCAAGATGAAAGACAGTGAGAGATACTTAGTTGAAGACTTGCCAAAATGAGAGAACAGTACAATATAGTATTTGTCTCTGATTATGAGAGATGCTCCAGTCCCTTACTGATGTTAGTGATCTTTTGCTGGACTCTCTCCCATAACTCCATATCCCTCTTGTACCGGGGAGTCCAGAAATGGACCCTGTTAGACAAGGGTGGAAGTTTAAACCTAAATAGAAGGAGAAGCTTTAGCAGCTATTCGTATTCTGCAGGTGCGTGGGATGGCTTAGATTAACGATAGAGACAGCCCATGTGATTCAGGCTATAAGAAGAACAGAAGCATTGAGTACCGTGAGGACAGAAGCAAGCGAGAATATAAATTATGGATATACCAAACACAGAAAGAGATGTTTGTAAAGCTGGATCACTGATTTAATAGTTGAAATTACAGTACAAATATGGCAATTAAGAAAAATTGCATTTGAATAACTACCGATAATATGTTTCCAATTACAGTAACTCATTTTTCAAACTCATTATATACTTTTTCTGATACATACGTTTAAAGGTTTTTCTTGTAAAAAAAGAAATACAATTAGCCACTTATCATTTTAAATAAGAATATGAAGACACGGTGGTGTTGTGAGTTCCAGTGAAATCGGTTTTGTTAATTTAAAACATTCCCTCATGAAAATGGTATTTAAAGACCTGCCTGATTAATTAACAGGAAACTTGTCTTGCCTCCTCAAATCCTGCTGTGAAAACTCCTCTTCTTGGTGTTTTCAGGAGGGGGGAACTGTAGAGTTACCAGTTTAAGTTCTTTAGCAGATGGAAATCCTGCTTTCTCCTGGAGCCTCTGTGAAAACTGTGAATCATGAACCGCTGCCACATGTATCTCCAGAGTTAACAGACCCCGAGCCAGCCCTTTTGACAGCTCTCTCAGTAATGCTAGTTCTTGCCTAATTCTAAATCATAATGCAGGCTTTTCCCCAAAACACTGGTATGTTTCTTTTCAAAATGGAAGCATGGGGTAATTGAGAACCGTAGTTTAACCCTTCCCCTTTCCTCACTGCTGTGGGATATGCTGCCCTGCCACCAAACCCCTGATCCAAGTAACTGCCAGTGCTCTCTTCTTTGCCTCTGATAAAATACATGGCTTTTATTTTGATCTAATATTTCATTAGACTTGATTTGCTTAATCATCTTCATATATAAACAATAACTATTATAAATGTATCTTATCTATGCCTAAACCGCTAATAAATACTTATACAGATAGAAACGATGCATTCTTAAAAAGATTCAAATTTGCATTCTGTCTCTGAACTTCAATATAAGTAAAGCAGATGTGACATCTGCGTGTCTCAGTTCCAGTGATTTTGTTATGTCTAGTGGTGAAAAAAAAAAGACAGTAAACATTTTCATCCTGCTACATTTCATGACCAAATATTTCAGTCTTAACACTTCTGGGAAAACAAACATTTCTATAAGTAATGTACACAGTTAAAAGTCTATGTTGAAGGAAATATATTAATGTGGTTTTAATGAAAATTTCTCTTGCAATAATTAAGATTTTTGGTTGCGAGTAAGTCAAGCCCCTACTTCAGCAAATGCTTTTTGAGTGACAAAAAAAGAAAAAAGGCTGGATTGTCTGACAGAAAATATATATGTCAAAAAGATGTATACCTGAAGGAGAAATCCTGCCAGCTGAGCAAACAGTGCTTTAACACGGTATCTTCTTATGAATTCTCTATTAGGATCATCAGAGACATATGTTTAAGACTTTTTTCTGCCTCAGGGCCCTCCGTGCAGGGCCTCAGGGCCCTCAGAGGGCCCAGGCCGCCCTCCCTCACGCCCAGGCGCTATTTTAGCCCAGGCAGGGCCTTCTCTCCCTGCTGCAGTGGCGCCTCAGGGCTGCCTGCCCCTGGTCCCGTCCTTGGGCAGTTTGATTTCCTGCACCAAGCTCAGACATGGCTTGTTAATGTCCTTCCCAACACCCATGGGCCCCGCTGGGTGCCCTGCCTGCCTCCAGCCATGCGGCAGTGCCCGCAGGTGAGGTGAGAGACAGGCTGCCTTGTGGGCGCCCGCCCCGGAGAGCAGCCCTCAGTGTCCTGACCAGGTCCCTGCCTGGACAGGCCCTACCCTTGGGCATCTCCTGAGGTAAAAAAAAAAAAATTGTTAAGCGCTGGCTGTTAGTTTTCATTGCATAACCGAATTCTTAAATCATTTATTGGGAAGAAGTGAATTGTTTTAGGAAAAAAAAAAATGAACTCCCTCAGGGCATCCTTATTGAGGGGAAATGTTCTGGAAGCTTCTGTGCTTGTGCAGGGCCCACATTCACTGATTCTTGGATCGAGCTTTCCCTCCTGCTGAGGCGGAGGAAAATCTGATTGTGGGATAGGTCTCACATGGCAAATGCACAAATATATCCATGCACTGACCTGAGTTCAGGTCTTGAGGCAACTGGTGATTTCTCCAAGTCTATGTTGTTTTTTTAGCAACTATTTTACCTCAGTGACAGGATGCTCAGGAAATCTGGGAAATGCTTCCTATGTATCTGGCAAACGCTTCCCATATGTCTTTAAGCATGTCATTAGTTTCCCTGTACATCATTCTTGCATCTGTAAAATGAAAAGACTTTTGTATCTTTGGTGTCTGAAGGATATGCTTATTTTTTAGACAGAATGATGACTAAAATTAAATGCACGAAGTAAACAGGAAGTTAGCAACCAGAATCCAGAAATCCTTGCAAGAAATTGGTATAAAATTCTGAGAAGTGATCATTTTGAATGTGCATCAAATTTTTAGATAATGTAGTACTCACCGGTAACAGCACAGGGGACACCAACTTCAGGGGTTATAAGTTTCTATTATAAGATCCATTGCTTTGGTCCGTCTGAAGCTCTCTTCCTTCAGTGGATATATAAGCTGCAGAGCTATTTTTCACAGAGAAGTCAATGAAATTGTGAAATACTTGCCAAATTCTACCCTCATATAGAACTAGTTCTAGAAGTCTAACCTGCCCAACTAGAAACTAATTTTAGCCAGAACTGGGAAATGTGCTGCACATTCTGGTTAATTGGAACAATCTGTGACCTCAGGCCTTAAAAATAAGTATTTAGGTTAGAACACAGTATTGAGTTGGGACTTTCATGAGATATCTGATAGTTATTGATATGTATTGCCTTCCATTCTGAGCCAATTATATATTCTTTTTCATTAAGATAAAGGCAAAAAAGATGCCTTAAATAAATGTCTTAATCATTTACCTTACCTTTTAATGTTGCTCAAGTTGATCTTAATCATGAATCAAAATTAAAGCTCTACAGTACAGTTTATACTTTACAATACATACATTCTTGACCATTAAGAGAAACAAATACCATGCCTTCTCCCTCTTCTTATTTTTTTAAAATGCTCTGCTATTTTTTCCTCATTAATGGAATAAGCATTAAGGGGCTAAAAAACAAGTCTACGTAAAGCAGTTATTTAACTTAACGTAAATGATGTAATTCATTAGATTTTGTCTAATTCAAAGTTTTTAAATGGTATTTCAAGAGGCTGATTCAGGAGGCTGATTCTTACATTAATATAATTCTTACATTAATATAATTCTTACATTGAAATAATTTGTCTGTATTTGAAAAACAAACAGAATTGCTCAAAGAGCTGATTTACAAAAAGGTAAGCATTTCATGACCATTTATAAACTGTAGTGATCACCTCAAATTACCTTTTTTGTTTTTTATAAACAGAGCAAGACCACCGTAGTAGAAGTAGTTTATTATATATATGCAGTTCTATGGCATGTCTTCAAGAAAAAACATGTTCTAAAGCACATAAAACTTTGAATCAACATTGTTTTGTCATGTTAAAGGGTCATCAGAGTAAAATATGCAGAGTTTTGTAGAAAAATGTTAGTTGTGGATTGCAGTAATCCAGGGAAATTAATGCAGTGCAAGTTGATACCAATGAAAAAAGGCTTGATCATTCTAAGAAAATCTTTACAATTGATTATAGCTTGTGATTCAAATGCAGGATGAGGTGAAGACATTAATGCAAAATGTAACACCCGTATCTTGGACAGGAACCTATTTGTGATTGGATCCAACAAAAGCAAAGTTGCCGAAAACAAGATTTAAGAAAGAATCAAAACTGGACAATTGCTGAATATGCTGAAAATGTCCTCATCCTTGTTTGAAACTAGACTTGTGTGTGCCCTGGGAACTTTGTTCTTTTGCATATCCACCGATTTTATAGGTGCCTACCTCAGACCTAAACCCGAGGACATTCCTGACACAAAGCCCTCTAGATGCAGAAATTCTTTGATTGCAGTACAAGTACTTTAATTAGATTAATAATGGATTCCTGCCTTTGCATATGCAGTCTGTTCCTTTTGTTGATAGCAAGATCACGTGTAACATGTCAGCGGTAATTCAAGCAGCCTTTTCTCAGAATTGTACTTCTCTAAAATTCAAATGTTTGTTTGAACCATTTTAATAAATATTTAAGTGCAATAGACATGTTTGAAATCATCCAAGGAGCTTACTTGTTATCTGCAGCTTTTGAGAACAGTAGCTATTTGCAGCTTTTAGTCCATTTCTGTTAATTCACTTTACTGTCTCTTGTGCACATATGTCCTTGACCATCTGTAATGCAACAACCACTGCCAGTAAAAACATGGCATTTATTTGTTTCAAAAATATCGGAAACTTCTTCAAGGGGCAGTAGAGTAAGCACAGACATCTATTTAAGTTTCACAGTTCAGGCTCCCTTCTGCATTTGAAGTCTATACCAACTTTTATGATTGAAATGAAGAGGAAAGCAATGCTCATAGAAAGATATAAATTCAAATTAGGTCATTATAGTAACACATGTATTTTTGCACTGAATAACCAATATTTTTATATTGCAGGCATAATTTACCAACTAGACTGAACAAATGAAGGCAATGTCCTGAATAACATCATTCTCACAGTTAAACATCAGCATCAAAGCAGGGCATTTGAAGACATAAAAGCAAAAGGTAATGACATTATCCTTGAATCTTCATGACTTTCCTAAAGGTGAATGTATTAAATAAGAACTGCTGAAGTGTTGTTGGCACTGTTTTATGCATCCCATCTGTTAGTCATAATATTACATCAGCTAATTAATGCATGTTACCTTGTGTGTAAAACAACATGTACCGTGTTGATTGCAGAGTCAACCCTAAAGTGGTTCTCACTGGAGCTGTTAGATTATTTTTTTTTTTGCATCAGAAAGCTAGGGACTTTCCCCGTGAATAATTTGGCTTTCGTTAGAATCTTCAGCATTTAGAAATCTATACATTGTTCTGGAAGCAGGTGCAGAAAGCATTTGTTTTGGAAACAGTCCTTTTTGACTTCTAGAACGCCTTGCCTTAAAAATTTAAAGAATTTTATGATGCTGTTTCGTCTTTATTTTTTTGTGCAGTGCATTTGATCTAGCTGATGGTGTGCTTCCACTGTCATGTCATAGTATAAATTGTCAAAAATTGTTTTATGACATGACAGTAGCAATGGTGCACAACTAATTAAATCTAATAAAGTCTGTCATTTTTACTTTTTTTTTTTTTTTAATTTTGAAGGGCAGCTGCTACTAGTACTGAAAAAAAGTCTTCTAGACTAAAATGCTTATTCTTTGTGTTTGCAGTGAAACAGTTTTATCAGTTCTAAGTTCCCCTAATTATCTTGGAATATGTTTGAGGTGAATATCATATGTCCCTTGTTGCAATTAAGAAAAGCCTGTTTGGTTCCTGAGGCAGCAAAATTGTTGTTCATTGATGTAAAATTGTAGTTATACCAGACGCGTTACATAGATAAAGTATCATTTTCTTTTGGAGAAAGGAACAGAAATATGAAGAAAAACAGGTTCAAAGACGATGGTCTTTCAACTTTGCCTTCCTGGGTAATCTCTGAATCCCCGGGTACTTCGGATTTTTTTTTAAATGGTCAGTTTGCTAGACACTAAAAACCCTCTGTGACTGTAGCTGGGTGCTTTTGGCACCCTTCTTGTATGGATCTAGTATATAAGATAGTCTTTGATTCATCCATTGTTTGTATGAAACTGTTGTTTATATATAAATATGTAGGGGTTCTATATCTAACTTTAAAAACTGGAAATATAAAGTAACCCAAAATAACATTTCCATAGATAGCTGTGTGCATGGAGAATACACTTTAATTACTTGTGATCTGGCTCATTATTGCTTTCATTCTTACAGACTTACTTTATTAAAGTATTTAATATAAAATGAGAATTTTGCTGTTTGATAGACCTAAATCTGACCTTTCTCCTTCTATTTTGAAAGCTATTAATACTTCTAGCTATTGCCAATATATCTTGTTCATTACTATTTGTTGTATGGTTTGGCATATCCCTTTGGTCAGTTGGGGTCAGCTGTCTCAGTTGCTGGTCACCGATGGGGTGGTGTGAGGAGCAGAAAATACCTTGATGCTGTGTAAGCCCTGCTCAGCAACAGCTAAAACATTCCTGCTTTATAAACACTGGTTTCAGCACAAATCCAAAACGTAGCCCCATACCAGCTTCTATTAAGAAAATTAACTCTATCCCAGCCTAAACCAGTACATCTAGACGAAGCCATTAGATTTTTCTGCCTTTATTCTAAGAAACATCATGATGTGCAATTTTGTAGACATGTAGTATTTCCACAGAATCACAGAATGACGATCTACAAAAAAAGCTTCTATAATTCTGTATCACGATAACGACGGTTATGTGTGGCTTTTGGCAGAAAGGAAAAGGGTGCTAGTGATGGAATGCTTCAGGTACTTAATTAAAGCCAGAATTTTATGTCATGCTAGTGAGTGAAATAGGGATATTTGCCCAGATTTCTATCATCTTTATATGATGAACAAGTTTATCAATTTGCAGAGTCGGTGAGAACATGTCTATACTGCTGCAATGTTCAGCCATCTGTGTAATATTGCCTTAAAGTCTCAGTGCCTCTGCCACTGATTCTGTTTTCTACATTAACTTCCACCATCACCTCTACAATGCTTTTAAGTGTTGCTAAAGACTATTGGCTGAAAAAGGTGAGAAAAAAGATAATCACACTTGGAATTTGCTAGCCATAAATTCATGAATTTATAGGAATTATTTTTGTATTGTAAATATACGGATGAGCAAATCAGATTCATCCAAAGCCAAACGGTGGCCTTTATCTCTCATCTTATACAAATCTTTCTCCCTTTAGAATTAGGACTATGAAGACATGCTTTTGCTTTTAGACTCTGTAAAACTGATTAATAAAAAGATTGCTTTAGTGGTCTTTGAATATATTAAAAAATGTTTTTGCTTGCTTTACTGGAAAGATATACTATTAATGATACTGGAGTTCTATTTCTGGTGACTTTCCTATTGCTTATGTGCAGTTTGTGTTTCCTATTGCTTATGGCAGTGCAATGCCTTTCTGAAGACTTCTTTGTTAACGACCTCGCATCCTAGTTTCACTAATTTATTTTGTGTCAGGATTCAAGTGTTTAATCATAAAATAGGTTCTGTAGTTTACAACAGAGTCCTTTTTTTGTAAGTCTTAACAGAAGTAAATTCCTTCGGTTCAGCCACAGCTATTAAATGTGGATAACTTGCTTAGGCTGAAACCCCGATTGTGTGGAGTATCTGTGAGTGCATATTGAAGAATGAGTTAGATTTTAAGGCAGAGCCCTCTGTTAGCCTGACAGCTTCACAGCTTCTACTGGCTTCTCATTGTGTGCTGGCTCTAATTCCAACTGTCACAACTCCATTCTTAATAAATAATTATTTGCACTCCTGAAGGAGTAAAAGTCTTTTTTTTAAAAGCTGTGATTCCTCAAGGAAAAAGAAAAGCATTTTTGTAGTAAATGCTCTTAAGTAACTGACTCTAAAGTTATTGGATATTTTCTACTGTTCGTAAATAAGATGAAATATTACCAAACACTTAGCTGTAATTAATTTACTACTGATAATATGACCATAGTTAATAACAATTGACATTGAAGTATATTAAAGCATAATCTAATTAAGGAAAAGAGTGACATGTATTACTACCCATTAATAGAGCCTTCAGAACAAGTGAAAAATTTATCTAATTAATTAGAGATAACAATGGAAAAACTTAGTTGCATTAACTGTTTTAGGTAGGAGTCTTCAGTGTAGCTCTTTGGTCCATTTGTAGCACCAAACAGAAAGGTCTATGCACCAAAGAAAGCTACATCCTTGACTATAGTGACCTGTGCAATTAGAAGCATTAGGGGGATATTTAATTTATGAAATTCTTCCAGTAGGTGCCTGAATAAGAATATGTAACCATTTGGTTTATATTTTTTACTGTTCTATCGGAAATTGGGTTGGATGCCGGACTTCCGAAGTGTTTCTGTTCCGGAGTATATCTGTGAACTGTTGCATGCAATCAGCCACCACTGGCACCTCTGAGAGGCAAGAACGTTCAGCAGGAAGTCTTCCACTCTCTGCAAGATTAGATGACAGAAAGGGAGTTATGGGAATATTACCATTAATAATCCTGCTGAAGATCCAGGAGTTTGTAAAATTTTAACAGCAGAAATTCAGTCAGTCTTACCTTATGAAAGAACAAATGCAATGTCATGGCTGCCTTTTTACCCTAAGTCCAGAACTTAAAGAGTTCGTCTGTGACTTGCAGAATTACATTCCTCTACTTCCTCATTTATAGCTAGGATCTGGAACCAAATTTTCTTGTGACTTTGACTTTAAATTCACTGACCAAGTCTCAAACCTTAATATGTTTTACTTGTAGCTCATGATAAGGTAGTTCTTAATTGCTTCTACTTTTATATTTTGTGGTGTAAAATAGAATTACAGGATCAGAATTACAGAATCACACAGACTCAGAATGGATGAGGTTTGAAGGGACCTGTGGAGGTCACCTAGTCCAACCCCTTGTTCAAGCAGGGCCACCTAGAGCAGGTTGCCCAGGACCATGTCTATATAGTTTTTGACTATCTCCAAGGATGGAGCTCCACATTTCTGGGCATCGTCTTCCAGTGCTAAGTCACCCTCACACTAAAAAAGCATGTCCTGATGTTGAAATGGAACCTCCCTTTGTTTCCATAGTCTCTTCTCCTGTCAGCCTACACTACTATAAATGGCCTGGCTTCATCTTCTTTATACCCTTCCTTCAGGTATTTGTACACATTGATAAGATTCCCCCAAGCCTTCTCTTCTCTAGAATGAAAAGTCTCAGCTCTCTCAGCCTCTCCTAATCCGAGAGATGTTCCAGTCTCTTAATCATTTTGGTGGCCTTTCGCTGGACCCTCTCTAGTAGCTTCATGTCCATATGTGGCCTCACCAGCCCTGAGGAGAGGGGAAGGATCACCTTCCTCGTCCTGCTGCCAACAGATTGGTGGATTTGTACAAATGAAAAGCTTCTATGGGATCAAATCAAGTTCCATCTATTTAGGATGGCCTTTCAAATTCCCTGGAGTTGAAAAACGAGAAAACTCTGTAAAGTTATTTAATCAATGTGTAACACTACGCCTCCTCGCTGATGTTGCCCTTTGTTGGCTACTACAAATATCTTTACATTTTCAGTTTCATTCTGAAATGAGAAAGCTAGCTTCCATATTTGATAACATATTTATTTCAATAGTAGAAAGAAGTGGCCCGTGAATTAAAGAATATGTTACTTTTTAATAAAATCAGATCAGAGGAAATTAGTAAAGTCAAATATTAAAAAGGAAACTGTCACAAAATAATGTTGTTTTTTTTTTAAAAGACAATCTTCAGGGTTATCAGACAACTTTATTCAACTCACCAGCTCTTCAGTTCTGAGTGTACAAGCACAGGAAACACAACAGCAGGAAGTTTTGTTTAATGGTATACTTTCAATTTTGATGTAGTGTAGCCATCAGTATGCACTGAGGAACATACATCCAAGGGTTCCTAAACTTCAAAGTTCACAAATCTCAGTCTAATTTGCACTTTAGAGGAAACACATGAAGGACTTCAGTCAATGTAGTGAGGTTCATTGTGTTTCTGTGTTCGGTATTTGATAGCCTCTTCTGGTAATTCAGTCACATATCTCATTTGCATGAGGTTTCTTTTAAATGTCAGAATTGAGATATGACAATAAGTATTCACTTTGATTAACATGTTAAAGATTTTTCTTGACCTTAAATGAAGACACTGCTTCAAAATGTAATCAGATCTTTAAACTGGGTGGAGATTGAGGCGGGAAAATGCTATACGGACATCAGAGCATGATCTGTACAGGCTCTGGGCCAAAATACTCTGCTATTTCCCAGCATACTCTATTACAGAAGCGGTGTTCACAGTTTTCATTCAAATGAAATAGAACAGTTATTTTGATACACTTTGTATCTATCCTTTGGAGAATTCATAGTATATCTTGACTGGCCTGAATTTAATGAAACAGTCACACTGTTCCAATAACAATGATTTGAAAATTAGCTTTCATTTGGTAATAGTTCAGGTCAAAAAATTTAAGTAGATGTTTAAGCAACACATGATTTTGTATCTCAGTTTTTGAGTTCAAATAGTCTTCATTAATTTTTGGGCTACTGTGACAGTAGGATGTCTGCATAGATATTAAAAAAGGGCAAAATTTATTTTAACACATATTACTGTCTAAAGATGGCTGTGATGGGGGCAGATTACTGCAAAGATACCAGCTTTTCAAGGTCTGTCGTTTGCTTCATAAAACATATATTCCACATGCAATTAAAGGATGGACATGATGAGCCAAACCTGACATTAAATATCAAGTAAAGTATTAAAATAAATTGCATTTCCTTGAAATAAGGTTTCAAGAAGGAATAGGAAAGGTTAAGCATATTCTAACTGTCTTAATGAGATCTTACCCTGATAAATAATACCAGAATAAAAAGAAAATAAAATTAGAAAGTGGAATGTAGGTAACTCATTCTAAAGTATAATCCAGTGCTATTTTCAAAATTTATAATTCTACGGGAGTCTAATGTTCTCTTTTAGCAAGAAGCAAGAATCATTGCAGTCTTGAGATGACGTTGCTGAGCTGAGCAGTTTTATTTCGAATTCAGGCCAAGGTTTGATCAGAAAAGGAGGTATTATTTTACTCACATGAACGTGGAGGGCTTCAGCTGGTGGGATTTCGGACCACACGCCAGATGCAATGAATAAAAGTAGAATGTAAGTGGAAGGCAAGAAAAAGGAAATAACACTACAACTACTTACCCTACAAAAACAGCCTAAAGCTAGCGTTCTAGGGGAAGGTGATATTTTCTAGGGAGATTACAAACCCATGCAGTGGAGGAAATCGAATGGGGATATACCACATGTTGGACAATTAAACTAATGAAAAAGTGGCATGTGTGGGGAAATTGGGAATATATGAAAAAGAGAAGCTTCCTCTACAGGTGGTTAGGGGTAAATTCCTCTGTTCCTAAAAGAAAAAGTTCATAGCTGCTGAGGTTCATCTATGAATTTTGGGCAGCAGGACAGCTGAGGGAAAAATGTCAGACAATGCAAGTTATGTACATGAGGCCAACATACCTCTTTCAAGTGTTTTCCTAGTAGCCTGGGGAGACAGTTCCATTCTCAGCAGAAAGATGTTGGTAAATCCTGGCTGACCAGGTAACTTGACTCCTAAATTGCGTACAGACCCTTAAGGAATTGATGTAGGGTCATGGATTCTACCACAGTGTCCAAATGCTCAGAGTTTACATTATTTCAAGCCCACTTCGCTGTGCTTAGCTCTCTTTTAGGCGTGTGCCAAAACGTGTGTATACTTTGATGACCTTCTATCTCCTAAATCTACATAACTCTAGTTCTGTTCCTCTAAGAACTAGTAACATCATGCAAAAAATCACACATCTGAATCTATCTAATTTTTGAGGAAAAAAAAAAGCATATTTAGCAAACAGATGGCTTGCTGTGAATAATTTGGGTACAGTTGCCTTGTTATTGAAAATTTCCCATGTGAGCAACAGCTATGGCTGTCAGTTCAGGTCCAAAAGCAGTTAAAAATCCATGCAAGTAAAGTAAAAAGCCTAAAAAGTTTAACTGAGGTGGAATAATGAACGCTGATAGGTCAAAGGCCTATTCAATCCATGAAGTTTTTTTTGATAGTAGATTTATAGCATTGCATAAAAATTCTTGGGGCAGTATTCTGTTCTATTCATTAATCAGAAGTATATCTGGTTCCCCTTATTCCCTGTGTTGTTCAGCTGTTTCCTGCAGGATTTAATAAGCTTGGTGACATCAGTATTAAAATGTGGATCTTTTTCTTCATTGTGTTCCAATAAACTGGGTAATGATCTTGTTTGTATGGTATACTATGACTAATGAAATTAATATAAAACAAGAACATGCAAAATTTCCCATGTATTCTAAGAAAATGGGGGAAGGGAGAACAAAGTACTTTCCAGAATTATTGATTTAATTAATGATGAATGTTTTGTTTGTTTGTATGGTAGACCTATATTTTAATGATCAGTACTTATTGCGAAAGGACTTGCTATGAGGCTCTAAATGTAATTCAGAATTGCTGTCTAAATATCTAGTTTTCCTGAAATAAATAAAGGAAGCTGAAAAATTAATAATTAATATTCAAGAATCAGACTGTACATGGAGCTTGGCACTTATTACAGACAACAGGAGTTAGAATACTCCACAGCTTAAAGTCTGAGGTCCCAGCAGAACTGACCAGAGTTTGTTAATCAAACCAATAGGTAGCATGTAATGAAAGCTGTAACTTTGCAAAATAGTCTCAAATTACATCATAAAGAGTCCTCTAAAGTTCATTTGCGCTCATTCTTGATATAACGTTGCTAACCTAAATAAAATCCCAAAATGTAATTGGTATCTGCAAGACCAGGAACAGTATATACTCAATGCTTCTTCTCAATTCTCTAATCTTTAGATTTTTCCAGATTATTTCCCCACAAGTTAAGCTTCTTAAGTTCTTCATTTTTTCTTAAACAGTTTGATTAAGGAATACTTAATCAACTCTGAGTAGAGACATTTTCATTTTGTCCTGTGTTAAAAATGGAAATTGTCGATACCATGCCAAAAGCATGTGTTTTGTAGGCTGAATAGGACTATCTTTTTAAACCTAACTCGGTGTCCACTGTGTCTGAATTTGACTTGCGAGTAGTTTTGTTTCAATGATTCTGTGTATTTAGCATTAAATAGATCTAAATTTTTCTCTTAGGTTACCACGTCAGTAAACGCAATTCAGTTGTGTTAGGGATAAAGATCACTTCTTTTGTAGAGGTCTCTAATGAGCAATACCACAGAGGCGGGTTTCACTAGTATGGAGAACAAGGCAGAGAAAATGAAATGATTTATTCAAAGTTGCAGAGTTAGGAATAGAGAGCGGGTCGTCCTAGCCCTAGCCTATTGTTGTACACAGTAGCCAAGATACTGTTTGTAATCACTGCCTCAAATAATGACTTTAGTTTAAACTATCCACATTTATTGGAGACATCTCTATTGCCTTGCATTATTCTTGGCTTGCATTTCTCACTGCCTTTTTTAAAGTTTCATTTCATGAGTTCTCTCCCTTAATTCAATTACTTAAAGCAGCGCAAGCTCCAGTTATTGTATCTTTTATGAAGATCTAGTCCAGCAGCCTGACTGCACTGAATAGTATACAGACATGAACTGGAAGGGGCAACATTTTCGTGAAGTCCACTGGGATGTAGCCATACAACTCCTATTAACATTAATGAGAATCAAGCAGCTAAAATCTCAGTGTGTTGTGCTGAAAATGCTCCCCGACGTGTTTGAAGGAATACCATTTTCATATCAAGTACTTGCAAATGTGCTGGGGCTGCTACATAAAACCTAACATCCTGGAAAAGGATTCCCAGATCTTTCATACTCTATAGCAAAGATGATCTCCGGGAATTGTTGGTAGAATAACTCCACATGATGCTGTACATAATTTTTATTGATAAGGATGTTGTCATCTGTGTAGCCCCAGTATAAAGTTGAACAGGCATGGGGTGCTTTAAAGCAGTATGGTTTTGATTAATGATCAAATTGTCAACTAAACATTACTTCGATTCAGGCTCTGAAATAATTTTATTTTACTCCCAGCTCTATCTGTGAACTTGAAAGACAGAGCTTGAGATCTCTATGGATTCTGGCCAAGTTGCCAGTTGTTCAGATGTTCCATCATAAAGGTTTAAATGGTTCTGTTGAAGACAGCAATGGCAGATTTACTGTTTTTTTCTTCACTAGTGATTTGTAGGCAACCATTACGTAGTGGAGAGAATGAGTCTAATTTAGGGCAGCCTGCTTCAGCATGAGAAAAATTTTAAGGCTGTTGCAATTCATACCTGATCTATCCTCCGTTATGTACTATTCAAACATCTTCACATGGTATGACGTATCTACATAGTGTATTACATGAGACAACAAGTAGTTACTAACTCTATTTACCATGCTTTTAGCCTATATTTCACAAGAGACAGTTCTGGGAAAGGAATATTGACACACTTATTGTAGGGCATCAAGTAAAATTGCATAATGCCTGTATTTCAAACCAATTACACATCAGATAAAAATTTTTTTCAATGTGTTCAAGAATACAAAATGTTCTCCATCCTCCACTAAAATGTAACTCTACAGGGTAGATAATTACTAAAACATCTACATTCTAGCTCAGGGCAAGGAATATTTATGGTTTTCTGTGGTTCTGCTGTCTATCTCTGCCTTCTGCTCTTGCACTGCAGACTATTCGGAGTATTATTTCCCTGTGGTATACCCAGTTTTTACCCTTTGTTTGATTGGCCTATATCATCATCGTGAACTTTTAATATTGAAAATTAAAAGTATTTCAGAACAAATAATTTGATGAATTTCACCTTTCTCTGAGAGTGATTAATTTCTCAGATTTATTCATTATTCAGCGTGATTCAGTAATTCCTTTTGCAAATAATTCGTAGTGTGTCATTTTAATTGTGAATTATGAATATTACAATCAGTTTGTGCTCTAACTTATGTGCAGTAACACACGTGTTTGACTAACTTAAGCAATTCCGTTTGAATTTCCAACTGTGTTTGATTATAAAAGGTGTTAGCAATGTCTGCCAGGCAATCAAAATCCAGATATCACGTGACTCGTGGTAACTAACCAACCCAGCATGAAAGCAAACTACAAATTTGATAATCAGATGTTCAGTTTAAAATTTACTTTCAGCAAATACTCAGGCAATCAAGCCAAAAGTGAACTCTGAAAAGTTGAGTGCTTTCAGACAGTGATCATAAAAAGACAAACTGAATTTAAAGAACAGATAGTCAGCTCTTTTTGGGGTTTGAGTTGCTGACTGTCCTACCAATCTAATTTTTTCCTACAGAAAGAAGGAATTTAGTGAAGCATCACAAATTAAAGAAGGAAATAGCTGAACATCAGTAAGGGTATCACTGTTCCTGGGATGAGTAGGGGAACATTCTTTTTTATGTAAAAATCCAATTTTAACCTTTCAAGGCTCTTAAATCATGCAAAGGATGAATTGAGATGACTTATACAATCTCTTTTTTTCAGATCCTTATTTCTTAATGTGAACACATTGAATCAAAATGATTGAACAGTGGATTTCTGATAGATAATAGTATGTTCACCTACAGAATTTTAGGGGAATAAACTATTTGTAATGGCCATTCTGGCTATTATATTAAATCCTGCTCATGGGATTCCTAAAGCAAATCCCCAAATTGTTTTCAGAAGTAGTATCTTTTTTCCTGCAGCTTTAATATGCACTTGATTTGTGTGTCAGATAGAGAATATTCATATTGCACTCAAAAATATTTAAATCTAGCAAGTTGATTAATACCGGAATATTAATGCAGCTTGTCATTGGTCTTACTGGCATTTCATCAGTGATCTATGAGACACCAGTTCCCTTTTCTCCAGGTATAACTCCAACAGAGGAAATAGCTTGGAAGATGAGCTCAAATAAAGCTAGCTTTTGATGTGTTTATTTCCATGCCATTCTCCTTTTTTCTTATGTAATATTTCATCAAATGGTATTAG
>VXAK01026498.1:0-28251 GCA_013399435.1 Arenaria interpres
TATTGGGAAGGGAAGCCACAGGGTGTGTGCTGCTATCAGTTGGGGAAAAAGCAGTTACAGCTGCACCAGGTTTAAGCGGTGGAATTGCTATTTCTTGATTATGCTCAAATGTCATCTTTCAAGTCACCGTTTCAATGATTTGCGTTGAGCTGGCTTAAGTGAATGTAATACAGAGCAAATGTATTTATTTGCAGTAGCCTTCTTCTGGCAATAACTAGGGTCTGAATGGCATTGAAAGTTTATAGATAGAATCTTTTTTTTGTTTCTTGGCAGTTTGCTGTGTATCTGAGCTCTTATCTCTCTTAAAACCTGTTTCTTCCTTATCTTTGTTTTGTAGGATGCATGGTATGGCAGGGTTATTTCACCTCTCTGGATGGATCAGGGTAAGTAACTATGTGCTAGTGTCTTCCATTCCCCTCTTTATGCTTACGATAATATTCTGTTTAGAAGTCAAAACCTAACTGGATGTTTTTATTACCATTTTATGAAAGTTAAAGTTTCCTTACATTTCCTGTATGTTGGATGTATAGTATCTTTGCACCATCAATTTTGTAGTACTAGTAGTCTATGCCCAAAGTGGCAGTTTGATCGTAAAGATTATCATCAATACTGAAAATACTTACTGTTCTTATTATCTTGGTATAGTTAAAATGTTCTGTCAAAGTATGCTAACGTGTAAAAGAAGTTTTTTGAGAGCTGTTGTAAAAATTGCTGTACACATCAGGAATTAATTTAGCATCTACTAGGTTCTCTCACGTAATACTATTCTTAAAGATTATATCCAGGTTCATTTTCAGAGTTGTAAATCATGCTTTTCTGCAGTTCATTTGCATCTAGTGTATGTACAGGAGAAGAAAGGGTAATGGTTTTGTTGTTTAGTAAGAATTTCTGCATCTGGATTTCAAACTGTCAACACCATTTGCTTAGATAGGAACATAGCAAATACGGACAGTAGAGTAATTATCAGAAGTAAAGGATAAATGCAGAGTGTACACTGAAGTATGTTTTGAGCTTAAAAATATTTCAATACACTTTCATTTGGAAGCTCTCAAAGTTTTTCCTGTAGTGTGCAGATGCTGAGACTTTTCGGATCTCTCCAGTTTTGGTTAGGAAAGACACTCTTTCTTAAAATCTTAAAGCGTAGCCAAGATTGAGAGACTGTATTTGATTGTAGCAAAAGGTATTAATATTGTAATGTGCTACAAAAAATAAATGTAGTAGAGAGTTTGAACAGAGTTCGTACCACTTCTAGTAAGCATCTAACTAACGTAGAGTCAAACAAAGCTTTCAGTTATTAGGTTTCCTGTGCAAGCTATCTTTGATTCTTTATTACGCTGGAAAGTATTAAGTTTTTATAGCCTTCTGGCATTTCTCTTCCATGGTTGCTGTGTAATGATGCTGCCTTTGTCTGGTTTCCTTCCTGAAAGATTAAATGCTCTGGGAAGAAACCTTCGCTAATTTGCTTTCCCCTTTGATGAATATTTCAGCTGTACATTTCCTCACTCTTCTTGCTGCGCTATCTTTGCATATGCTTTAATAAATGTGGGAAGCTGTTCTGACATTAAAAAAAAAAAATAGACCCTGGAATTTCAATATTGAAACTTCTGTAAATGCTGATTGTGGTTTGTTTTCTAATGGATATACTCTTGGATGAAATCTAATGTCATAATTTACTTCTTACCCAGACTATTTGACTCAATGCGATGCTTGGTTCAGTCAATTCAGTTTGTAGGTTTGAATAACAGACTTCAGTTTCAAAGAAATCTTAGTATTGTATTTGGATTATTATCTTCAGGTTTATAAGTGAAATAATAGTCTAATTGGAATGGCTCCTTCTAAGAGCTAAAAAGCTTGAGTAAGAACTAAAGGGCTCAGTTTTAGTTAATGAATGAATTCCCAGATTTAAATATGTATTTTGTTCTTGTGCAACTTAAGTATCTACCGCTGTGCTTCCCAGATGTAATTATTGGGATAAAGTTCTGCATGAGGTTTCATTTTTTTCATTTGGTGGTGTGCTTGTGAAATTGGGTATAAAAGGACACTTGCTTTTAACCTGACTTGGTTGCTTTTTTGGTTCTGCATTACCTTTATAAAATAATCAGCTTCACAGACTCCTGTTGGTGCTGTGACTGTCATTATCGGTGATGCTTACTGTATGGTCTCCTGCCTGTGACAGAGGTCATGAGCACAAATGTACAGGTTCATGCTGTGGGTTCACCTAACCCAATAGCCCGTCTCCAACAGTTGCCACCTTCTTATAGAATATAAGGATTGAGAATATTTTGATGTTTTCCTATATGCTCTGAGCCTTCCTTACACATTTATCCGCAGTACAATTACATATTGACATCTCTAGTGCTGAGTACCTTAGGAAGAAGTAATTGTGCATCCTTTGCTTAAAAAGTCTTTTAATGTGAACAACTTGGTAAAAAACAATAAGATTCAATGGTATCAAAAAAAATACAGTATGACATTTAAGGATGACTAGAGCTTGAGAGGGAAGACTTTAGTATAAATACTGTTAAATGAAAGGTCTTAATTAGATATTAATTTACGTAATGGTGACAGCAGTATAAATCATAAGTGCCATTAGGTATGAAGTTTAAGTGGTGCTAGGTATGAAGTTACTAACTATCTTCTTCTCATTTCCAGCAAATTCATAGCTACCTCACTGACGCTCTTGGAATCCATGTTTGGATTTCTTATGCAATCTTCTTCTTAGCTACCTTATTGATTGGCCTGTTCCTGGGTTTGGTAAGAAAGCGTATTACTTTCTTTTTCTCAGTTACCTAGAGCTTTGCATTTAAAAAAAAAAAATAAAAATAATACATTTCCCTGATAAGATATACTGAAGTGCCTTATCTTAGTGATGTGTCTTTTGTCCATGATATCCAGTGATCGGATGAGTGGGAATGTTTCAGAGCTGAGCCATGGGAGGTTTGTACTAGACATCAGGAAGCATTTCTTTACTGAGAGGGTGGTCAGACACTGGAACAGGCTTCCTAGAGAGGTGATCAATGCCCCAAGCCTGTCAGCATCTAAGAGGCATTTGGACAATGGCCTTAATAAGGTGCTTTAACTTTTGATCAGCCATGAATTGGTCAGGCAGCTGAACTAGATGATTGTTGTAGGTCCCTTCCAACTGAAATAGTCTATTCTGCTAAAATTCTTAAGTATTCAGTACTGCAGATGCCCTCTCTAATTTTGTTACCTACTTCTGGTAAAGGTTAAGACCGCTTCACTTTAAGTTAACCTTTTTATGAAATTCACGCTTCAATTTAGATTTGTTTAGTTCATCCATTAAAAAAATTATTTTTATATTGACCTTATGTATCTAAGATTTTTGTACGTAGGGATTGAATGCATGTGGTCAGAATTGTGTAAAAACTCCCAACTTTATAAAAATGCAAGCTTTGTGGAGGGATTTTTATTAGCTGGAGTGGGATTGTATTTGTGGGAGTTAGCAACGTAAGTATGCTGCTGCACTGTTACCCAAAATGAAAGGATGAAAATATTTTGTGAAAGGCTTTGAAGATTTGGGGTTTTAATTGATCTACTTTATTCCAGGACATAGCTTTGTGGTTACAGCTTGGTTTTAATAAAACCCTACTTCAGTTCTTTCTTCTCCATGATCTTTTGGGTTGAGTTCTCATTAGTAATTGAAAAATCTGACCTCTCTTGTTACTACCCAGAGTTGGTGCATCAATCTCCAAAACATCAGGAAGGTTATTCAGACAAACCCATTAGCTATATATGTGAATGTTAAGTACCATATCCTGAGTCCTAAGTTGTTTCATCAGTAGAAACAGTTCAAAATTGCTTTACTTGTGGAGCTGGGATTATTTCCTGTCAGTATTTGAATTCTGTGGCTCTGTGACCTCTCCAATATAAATGTTAAATGAGAAACTGAGCTGGAACAGGAGATACAGATAGATGGGAATAGAAATTCTTAGAGACTAGTTGCTTGGTCCGCAAGTGTGTTCTGCAACTGCAAAGACAGTTTAAAGCAGTTATGCTGTTAACTGGTTTAACTAACTGCTAAGTCGCTATTCTATGTAGGAAATGTAAAGGTTGTTTCTGGCACTTGGCTCACTGTCCTTCAGCTCAAATATTAGTGTTAGTGAAATAAAGAAAAATGTCCTCAGTATATTTCTCTGTAGTACTGGGAAGTGGTTTCAAAATGTGTGTGTATTTAGGCAAAACCACATTATCATACCTAATATGTTTACAGAATTGGCATAGGTAAGCAAATGTCTTTTATTATACAATTTAAACAGCTACATTTTTCTAGATGGTAGATTTTCAACACCAAATGAGTGCAAATCAAGTTACTCTAATTAGTAGCAAATGAATGTGATAATTAAAAAAAAAAAACAACCCTTCCCTTCTTCCTCCTTCATTAAAAAAACCTAAACCTGAAGAAGCTTAAAAAATGTAAAGTTAATCTCTCAGCTTTTTCTAAAAAGGCTTTCAGTGATTGAAATTTATTTCTTTAACGTAGTATAATCTGTCTCTTTTCTTTCCTTTGCATTATTCTTCACACGTGACAATAAGACACAAATATCTTCCTTGCATTTTGATTGTATGTGTTCTACACTAGGCTGCTTTAAATAACAACAAAAAAAGCCATAAAAGACAAAATCAAGCACAAAAGGTGGAAGTACATGTTGTGTATTGGGGAGTCAGGAGTAGGAATTGAGTAACATCCTAAAATATACAAAATCTCGACCAAGAAGGTTTCAAAAGTTTTAAATAAATAAAAAATTCTCAACTGTGTTCTGGGCCTCTTTTCTTAAGATGCAAGCTATTTCAATACAGAACAAATTTAGGGAAGTAGGAGGCAGAAAATTTGGAGTAGAAAGCAGAGAATGCTGGTTGGTGTACACTGAGAACACACTGCTTTTTAGTGTTTTTATTTAGCTCCGTAGGACAGCTCTTATCTCCAAGCAAGGTAGTATAATTTTCTAAATTTTATTGTATGTCTGTCTGAAAATGATGAGCAGGAAAATACCTAATAGCACAGAGGCTGCTGGGATGGTTTGCTAATGAATGCCTTTTTTTTTTTTTTTTTTTCTTTACACAGATACTGGTTTTGATTTCAGACTGCCTTTGCCCATCCAAGTCAAGATACAGAACTGAAACATCTGGTAAGAACTCTTAAGCGGGTGAGATACTGTAGGTTTAAATGTGCATGTGTAGGAAGGAGAGCTTAGTTGTGAACTGATGTCAAGAAGTTCTTAGATGTGAACCCATAATCCAGGTATTTATTTAGTCACACTGGCAAGGATTGATATGTTGCCCTCTAAAATATCAATGTCAAAGCATCCACCTGGAGGATAGCAAAGAGGACAAAAAAACCCCCAACCCAACAGTACTTTGGTCCAGCTTCCACAACTGTGAAAAAAGAAACTGGGGTTTGTGTATTTTACGCAAGTGCATATTCACCAGACCTGTTGCTTAAATATAGAAAGGAATTTGCTTTGGCGGGACCGTTCCACAACCTAATATACACTCTGTATATTGCATTAGGAGATGCAGCATTCTGAACCTGAAAAATTATCTACATAATTTGTGGTTGGGGAAAGGAGGGGACAGAGAGAATCAAAGGAATCTAGAGACTGCAGGTGTGGGCAAGGGCTAAGGTGTTGCATCTCCTTGAAATAGAAGAAGAAAACATGCATCTTTCTGATCCATAGTGAGAGGACTTCTGAATAGTATTCTGCTCCCTATGAATATAGGGAGGCAAAAACTTGCACATGAAATATAGTCTCATGTCAGTGCCAGATGGGTACTGAGCTACAGAGCACCTTTTGGTATGTTTGTGCTATTAAGTGGTGTCAAAACTTAAATGTACACAATAAAAAAAAATATTTTTTATTACAGTTGTGTGTATTGCTTTGCTGTTGAAGATGACACATCTGTGACACTTGCCAATAAGACTTTAGCCAAATCTGGAGTTCCTAAGTGTGCAAAATTACTATCTTCAAAATCTTATATGTTTATAACTATCAAAAGAAAAGCCCACACATGCTCATGCAGTATTCTGTCCAGTTGCCTCGTTCACTCAACAGCAGGTGTTACCTGACAGAGGTTACCAGTATTTTATCACTTTCCCTCTGATTTGTTTGATAATTAAACTTTTTCGAGGAGCCAAGTAAAATTGATCTGCCTTTAGTGTGTAACTTGGTGGAATAAAATGAAACCTATCTATGCCTGATATGCAAGAAAAACAAATGAAAATGGAAGAGAAATACTACTGAAGATTTTAAATAATTGAAAAATAAGGAAAATGTAGTCCCATGGAAGTTTTCAATAATGACGTTTATGAATGTTTCAGAATACAAACATGGTGACATAACTGAGACTCAGTCTAACTTCAATATTTGAAACTCTTCTTTTGTTTAGACGAAGCAATTACAAAGGATAATGTGGAGAATGCAGCATTAGAAGAACCGGAGGAGGCTGCAGAGCTTTCCGCAGATGATGTGGAAGAGACTGCAGATGCAAAAGATCTCTCAGATGGAGAAGATGCAGCAAATTCAAGTGCTGATGACTCAGAGGAGGATTTAGCACTTGGAAAAGAATCAGGGGAAGAAGAAATGGAAGACTTAAGTGAACAGCCTTTAGCTGATTCAGAGACTGAAAGCTCCGTAAGGCAGCGTAAAAGTCAGGTAGCTGATAATGGACTATAGCTGTTTTGGTGGTGTATTTTGTACACTTGGACCAAAGAAGTATCAGACCCTGTGTCTGAAGCTGAAGCTTACACTTGATTTGTCATTTGTGTTTACGCAAAACCTCTGCTCTGTCAGCAGGCTTCTCTTTTTTTAAGCTAATACGTGCTCATTGGGTTTGTTTTATAAGCATATATGCTGTGTATTGTCTAACTTTAGCCATGACAATCAAAAAAAATATATCTTATTTGTTTGAAGTCTTGTAAGAGAAAAAGGGTGTTACAGAGTCTCAGTTCACCAGCTATAAAATGGTTATCTATGCTTGTGTTCCTTTGTAAGTATTGACCTAAGAAAGATCAGGAGTTTTAACTCTTTACCATAGCTTGGCAGGACTGTGACTTTTCTGTCTGAACATTTGTTTCCAAATGCCGCAGAAGCACCAGAGAAGTGATACAGTAGTGAAAGAAGACACCTTACTAGTCTTCTATTAAAGATGTGTATGATGGGATTATTTTTATCACTTTCAACTGAAGCACCTTTCTCTTTCGTTTTTATTAATGTTTGTTTTGAAATTTTATTGTGCAGTATGCTGCATGCCCCCAGATTTTTCAGTTTTTGGTAATTTGGGGGCATGCTGCATAGCTCGGGCTTGTCAGCTGAGGGTTTTTTTGACCCAAGGAGTTTGAGTAATTGAAAATCTCAGGCCAAGAAAGAGTGGCAGCTAAATGTTTAAAATATCTTTGAACTTTTAAAAGGTTTAAAGGAAGTTATTTTTGGGCAGGGGAGAATTTTTGCCAAAGCATGACTTTTTTTTATTTTTTTTTTTTCCCCCTTCAAGAGATTGTAGCAAGAAGTATTCACTTTGCAGTAAGTTGTGTATTTCTTGCCAATACAAGCTTGTCATATGCAGTGCAGTTCTGCCATTTCCAACTCAGAATGCTTTTGGCAGAACTCAAACTACTTTAATAATATCAACTGAAAAGGGACCGAAGGTTTTACCTTTGATCGCTTTTCTACTTTTTGTCACTGGAATTGGCACATTAGGAAAAGAGAAGGGGCAAGGGTGGGTAGTAGGGAGAAGCTTTTGGGTTTGCTACTTTTATCAAGATAAATGTTTATCTGTTGAACTGTGTAATATGAAAATGGCTTGCTAGGTAGACAGCATTAGGTATGGTTGGAAGACTTAAGTCATTAAAGATATCAGTATTTCCCTCCTTTGACTTGGTTAATATATAAGGCTTTTTTATTTGGTAAGGATTACCTACACCCTGGATGTGTTCAAGGCCAGGCTGGATGGGGCTTGGAGCAACTTGGTCCAGTGGGAGGTGTCCCTGCCCGTGGCAGGGGGCTTGGAACTACATAATCTTTAAGGTCCCTTCCAACCCAGACCATTCTATGATACAGTGAGATCCTGTATGTTCCTATTATGTTGATGTGTGTTCATGTGCATAAGATGTGTTTTAATCTTGATTTTATTTTTTTAAATGTATATATTGCATAAACCTTGCTAATATGCATTAATTTCATCTTGTTCTTCAAGAATAAAGAGTAAACAGAGATGAAATCATCTCATTAGAAGAGACAAGTTGCAAGTGCAAAATGCCGGTTTCCTTTGAGACTGAGATTAACAGGGCCAATTTGTGTTGGAAGTTGTTTTTTTTTTTTTCTTTTTAAAATGCTCATACAGAGCATATTTGCTAAGAAAGCTTAACTTTTCCTGTCTGTGTCCTGTTGCGTATTGTGTCTTGGAACTATACGGTAGAAACTTTGCATTTGTCTATTACAGCTGTGTAAAGAACAAAATCACACTGCATATATTGAACAGGAATTTTTTTAAGGAACCTTCTCAGTCTGGAGCTTGAATTTCATATAGTGGACACGTGTAAATATGCTTTCACATGTGTGAAAACATACAGTTGAGAATATATATATATTGCACTATAATGAGAACAGTTTGTCTTGTGTTATTTTAGAGTTGTCCCATGTAACTGAGCAATTGTAGAAGCTTACAGACAGTGGAACACAGTAGCAGTTGAGGTATGTTGAGGTAATTGAATCATGCAAGTATAGTACTAATTAGGCTATTACAGTATTATTACGCTTGGTGTGTTTCCATAAAAAAAGTCTGTAACAATCTTTTGTGCACTCTGAGTGTTCTGTTATCTCTATCCTTTGTTATGATTAATTTTAAAAAATGGAACTTGTTATTGCAGTCTCGGTATAGACAAAACGTCCTTGGAGAAGCTGCTGCTAACACTGTTCAAAATGTTTTGATTAAGGATAGGGCTGTAAGGCTTGTAAACTAGAGTTGCTTGTCAAAAATGACGTAAGATTTTTGAGAACCAATTTAAATTTCAAGCAGGATATGTGCCACTCCAAAAACCAGTCCCTGATGGATCTAAATGTGAATGCTTAAAAGCAAATAATAAAAAAAAAAAAAAATGAGTGGGTTACTTTTGAAAGAGGCTAGAAATCCATACAGCTTTTCAAAGCTCCTGTCCTTGAGATTTGTGTCAAAGTATGCAAGTCTTGGAATACTCTGTATGCTGCACCTGTGCTGGGCAACACTTGTTATGTAGGTGTACTTCATGGAAATGTTATACAGGATTGTCTTTTATATGAAAGTTTGCAAATTTATACTATGGGTATTTTTACTGAAATTCCATATAAATCTTGTATTTATGATCTTCTTGTAGTTTTCATTTTCTCAGTGTGTAGATGGCTCGTCTTTTTTAATACTGATCTTCCAATTAATAATACAGGTTGTGACTTGTGAAGATTTCTTAAAGTCTTTAAAACAAACCTGTATATTAATGAATTGCTTCCTTGCTACGTGAGTAAAAGCACACCTACAATGACCTTTTTCCATTAGAGTAACTCTGGGCTGAGCAGTACGTTCTCAAAGGTAGAAAATGCAGCTGCGATTCAAATGGACATAATTTTGCTGGGCAAAATGGTGTAACTCTGAACCTCTATGTTAGGTTAGTTTTCTCTCCTCTTGAGAAATCCACTGTTCAGCTCTGTAAATGGTGTGCTAACTCTGGGGTTTGGAGGACAGCAGGACATTTCTCCCTGCCGATGTGATCAGGGAGTGTGTGAGTCTGTATGGCACATCTTCTGGTTGTAGTTCACAGCAAGCAGTTGTTGTCTAAGAAATAGGCCTTTGGGCCAGGCGTGCTGAAGGGAGTAGTGACCGCCAGGAGTCATTGCTGCAGGGTATTTGGATGATGTGAACAACGACTGGATCCAGTGCACAGATTTGTTTTCTTCGGTGAGTTTCCTGACGTGCCTTTTTCAGAACGGCACTGCTGTGTGCGTTGGGTAATTGGCCATTCGCTTTGGTTCTCTTCTTTTCCATTGCATTGATTTCCTGATATAGAGTTGAAGAGGGAATGGATGAAATTAAGCCCTTGTGAGCATTTTGTTGTTTGACTATTTAATCAGCTGCTTCTTGTTCTGTCTCATGTGAGAATGTGAAATTTTCCCCATGAAAACGGGCAGGCAGGGTACTACAGGCAAATTCCAATCGGGTTTGTAAAATTACTTTGTTTAATCAATCAGGCAAACGTTAGCTCTATATTTATAGAGGAAATGCAAAGATAACTCTCTGATGGCTGTACTGGAACAGTAGAAAAGCTTACGTTTTTCTACCTTGGAATTTTGAACTGGAGCAGTGGTATCTCCCAGCTCTGACAATGGGTCTGCCGAGTAGTGTGTGCCCCTTCCTCGGGGCTGAGTATGCGTTGGAAATGACAAGCTGCGTGGCTGCTGCTGGCATCGTTGGAGGAGGTCTGTTGCTGCAGTATGGTAGTGGGAAGGGAAAGGATCCCCTCCCTTTCCTTTTTCTGAGTATTACCTGAACACAGAGAAATCACCAGGACACCTGAAGGGCTGCCCAGCGTGAATGGCTGCCCAGAAGGAAACAGTCTATGTTCCTTGTGATGCTTTTGCAGCTCTTCCCAGGAGCTGGCTCGTTTTTTGTCCTATTTCCTGCTTATCCTTCCACTCCCAAACTGTCACGCACCAGCAGTTTGCTTGTAAGCTCGCTTGCCAGTGAACCAAGTCTGCTGATGCCTTTCTTTCATTCCCTTCCCTACAGGGGAACAAAAAGTGTTGTGTTTTACTTTAATGAGGACTGTAGTGACGACTTCTTTTAACCAAACATCTTAATTTCTTTCCCAGTAGAAAAAGACTTTAAAAACTGTATGTGCTTTACTTTCACTTCGTCTTTCCTGAGGAGAAAAGAAAGGCTCTGAATTTAAGAATCCAGGGAACAAATGGGGATTTAGTAATCAAATATTTTCATTTGAACTTCTTTTTTATATGGAAAAGCCTTTTTTTGTGGCTCATTAGAATTTCTCAGAGCCTGCTAGTACTTTATACTTTTACAGCTGTTAACCTGGATTCCAGTGGGGTGTGAGAGCTGAACGTAGACGCTACCAGTTGTCTTGGCACAGGCTGTGCCAGTAGCTCTCAGTCTTGCAGAATTTGCAGAAATGATGGTGGTCATTTAAAGTGTTTGACCTTCAGTCCCATATCAAGGACGTGAAAGATCATACTTGATAAAGGCTTCTTTTTTTGTGTGTCTGGTTATCACTGTGCAGTTGGGGGACCAAAAATGGTGCTGAGAACCTCTTTGTAAATCTCCCCTGGATTTTTCATTCTACTCAGTCATCTGGATCCTCTCAGGAGAGCTGGTCCTCTGTTTGATGCTCCAGTCTGCATCAAAGTACTGGGTACCCCAGTGGTACCGAGACTTCCCAAATGACTTGAAAAAATAAGACACTCCTTGGGGCTTGTTGCGTGCTCACTGTGCTGTATGACCAAGAAACTTCTCTCATCCCTGCAACAGGTCCATCATTTTCACTTGGTCTCATGCTGATGTCACAGATATTTTCTGTTGATTCCTCTGACTGACTGGGAGGGGCTGAAGTAAATTGGTTCAGCTGTGATTGATGTGAGCTGCCCACTGAAAACATGTCACCTTACAGTTCACAGACTGTAAATAGGTATTTCCTGATTTTTATTTGGAGAAATTCACAAATGCTCATGGGGAATTTGGGAATCAAACCAGCCACTTATATAAGTAAAGATACTTGATAAAACTACTTTGCGTAACAGTCTTGAGAAATAGCTAGTCGCTGGGACATTTAAATGTTTTCATTATATACTGCAGTTTAACTTTTCCAGTTAATCTTTACTGCAGTTAAATGAAGTGAAAAAATCCCAGCTGACTCATCCTTGGCCTATGGAGGTTTTTGCATGTTGACAGGAGACCATCGGTGTCTCTCTGATCCTGCAGTAGGACACAGTGGTTCAGACTAAAATGCTGTATAGCGATCTCCCTCTCTGTCAAATAACATACATAAGGACAAGCATGTCATGATATTTCTTAGAACACCTTTTTGGCTTTTGATTGGAGAGTTTTCAAAGCCAGAAATTGTATCCCTGTATTTTATAGCCCTCTGGATTTTTTCTTCCAGGATTTACCACACCTCTTTTTGAACTAAAGTGCAAAGTTTCCTTTGCAGAGCCATGTTCAGCTGAGCTCCAGTTACGTGACACTGTTCTCTGTTGGTAATTCCCTGGAGACCCTCCAAAGGAACAAGTGAGAAGCAGTAGATATGGGAGAGGATGTTAACGCTATTCTGATTGTGTCGAGGTTTGTTGCTTTTTTCCCCTCTGCCCTAATCACATCTGAATGTTTCAGTTGAATTCCACGTTTATCAGTGTGGTTTGCTGTGGCTGCTTGGGCAACTCGTTGCTGTTAAGTCAGATGCTGTTCTTTTGCTTCAAGGTTAAAGTCTAGGCAGCTGATGTCTCATTTAAGGGCTGGAGGAAACCACTTATCCAGAGAAATTCATTAACAGGAGGGAGCCAATTACTTGGAGGGAAGCCTTGTCAGAGCTGGTCTGTGAGTTGCTGTCAGATGTGCTGGGGAGATGTTTGCTGTGCTCCCCTAGGGATTCCACCTGCGGAAGGTGAAGTGGTCCTTGTTCACCAGCAGATGAAACTTCTTGCTTTGCTTCCTTTGTGTTGATACTGGCACCTTCCACCACACTGGATCATGAACTGGCCAGCAGTGGTGGGAGGAGGTACTGCTGGAGCAGAGGAGACCCCAGCTCCTGGTGGACTCCTGAGCTCTGTGGAGCTTTCCGGGGCGTGTGGGCTGGGTGGCAGCAAGAAGTCAGTGACTCCAGTTGAGCTTTGGTGTGTGATGGCCTATCTGGGGGGATCTGCAAAGGGGGCATGTGAGCAACTTCGTGGTAGGGGAGGGATGAGGAACTATAGCCTGAGTGGCACTTTTTTTTTTTTTAAAGTGAATATAGACACACAAGTGTGGGGGGAGATCAGTAATGAAACAGTATCATTACCTTCAGCAATTTTTATGCAACTTTCGAACATTAAAGGCTTTTGAATTCATTAAGGTTGAATTCAGCTGAACAAATTAAAATGTTTAGCTATGGTGCAATGCGTACTGTCTCATGCTCTAGGATAAATACCTGTTTTTTGCACAGGCAATGCAAACTTTAAATTAATGAGAGCAGATGTGTCCGCAGTTTTGTGCTGGGAGCATGAAGAAATGTCAGTGGTAAGCCAGTTTGCATTTAAATTGTATCTGACTGATATGTGATAAATGCCTCATGGTGTAATTGTATGTATATTGCTGTTCATTGCCAGCAATTCCTCCCATGAATATTCTATAAATTGACCCCCTCTGCACCCCCGCGCAACTTAATCCGAGATGCCCTCTTCTGCGAAAGCGGTTGGAGAAATAGCTGCAAATCTTAGTGCCATCCTTCTCTTTAAATGATTTCTGAGCTTACAGCTGGCACTATCCTTCCTGCCTCAGCCTCCGAGATTCTCATCTGAAGATGTTTGACAATCTCCTTTGAATCTTAAGCGGTTTTTCTCCCTTTTGGCAGAATATTGTGTTCCTCGTTGTTATTTATAAACCAGGAGCAAGGAAGATGGCTGTGGTTTTCACAGAGGTGTATGTATATTTAACTTGGCGTTATCCAAATTCTTCATCGTTGCTGAAGAATGAAAAAATCAAGTCACTCAAAGCCCAAAACTACCGCAGGGAGTGGAGCACGGGTATATTTCTGTGGCACTGCATTTTTTCTTCTCGGTGCACTCCAGGTGATGAACAACATAGGGGCTCTCTGGTTTGCTTGCACCAGAGAGGTGTGTGCGGTGAGCATGGTGTAGGCTGCTTTGCTCCTCTGCACGCTGCAAAGTCTGCCACATCTCGCACTACGCTTTGGGAGATTTGCTTCCAATTAAGGTATTGATTTCTCCCTTCTCCCCCAAATCTGGTTTTAATAAAATGGCATTAATGATTGAAATGTGTGCAGCCAGAAAACTGAATTATATGCACACGTGATATACTTGTAAGTTTTCTCTGTCAAATGCTGTAATACCTCTTGCAAACAATGTATATGGGTTAAATTTTAAGTCAGGATTTAATCAAGAAATCTTAACTGAGTCTGGTATGCTTTGGATGAGCATCATCTATTTGATAAGGTAGCTTTATTTCCAGCTGGTGAGTGCATCTGACTTTGTAACATTTTAAGAATAACTAGCTCACTGTGGCTTGTGGAGGTGGAATTATCTTAAACGGCAGGAGCCATTTGCCTGAGTGTGTATTAGGTGCCCGAGCTGCCCAGCAGCTGGGTCACTGCAACTTGAATCAGTATCCAGGGTTTTAATGCAAATAACTGGAAACCCGCTTGTGTCAGGTACTGTCCTCAATGTCAGTCCAAGCTGGGACCTGCTTTTATAAATCATCTAAATCAGAATTTTTGTTTTGGGGCATAAATAGTATCTTTCTTGTCTCTGTCTCCTGGATATTCTGGATTATAAATGCACACAGGGGAGAGTGTACGTTCCTGTTATTGCAGATTTAACTCATGCATGCTGCACGTATCTATTTATTTCCTTGCTGATTCATTTTCTTTCTTTTTGCCTTTTTTTTATTCCGTTATGTTCTAGGTTGGCCTTGACCCCATGAAATAAAATGTGGTGCCGAAGTCCAGTATGACACAAGAAGTTGGTGTATTTTTTTAGGTATGTAGGTAAGTTGAATCCTCATGAAGTCCTGTATTAATGATTTACAGACAAAAATACAGAGCTTAAAAGAGAGGAAAGTAGGAATAAACTAACCCTGTGAGATCTGCAAACATGTCTGAAAAACCAGTTTGCATTGCTGATTTTGAAGAGTATGCTAAAAAGTTTCTCCCCAAATCAGTGTATGATTATTACCGATCTGGAGCAGATGACCAGGAAACGCTGGCAGATAATGTAGCAGCTTTTTCGAGGTAGGAGGATGATTTAAGGCTGGGGTGGGAGGTTGGGGGGTGTAAATTCTGCTTTATGAATAGATATGGTGAGATATTAGATTTCTCTGTGTGAACAAAACTCTATTTTTCTAACTCTCTCCCCTTTCACTCCTTTGCCTAGCACTTTCTGTCAAAAAGGGGTCCCTAAAATCCATTAGCATCTTTTTAGCTTTACCTGCATTTTATTTCTTTTGTTAGTATAAATTTTATAAAGAGTCCTTCAGCTCCAATATCTAATCAGCTGATGAAACTGTAATTTCTACCTGTTGGGATATAATGCGGGCAAGGGATTCTTGTGGCGGGGCTGTACCTTTTAACTCCTGAGTCAGTTTTGCCTGTTCCTCCTAAACCAAAGTAGTTAGGCAGCCTTCCCCGGTAAGTGCGTGTGCCGCATTGCTAGATCAGAGCTGTGTAGCCCAGCAAAAAGGAGCTGTGTACTCTAGCGTGAGTCAGCCATGAAAGCCAAGGCTCAGCCCTAGGTGGCCAAACCATGCTCAAGGGGTTTCCAGCGGAAGTTCAGCCCTCACTAGGAAATATCGTAAATGATGGGAACCATTATAAACCAGTTTTGACTTAGGCTGGCCCCCTGAACCGTTGTCAAAACCTGAAATCGGGACACTCTGACATACAAGGTCAACGTGATGTAAGTCAGCATTTGCTGTCAGATTCAGTGGAAGAGTGTCAGAACTTACGTCGAGTCAGTTGGTTCCTCATCCCCTGGATCGCTGCTGCTGCTCTCTCTGCCCCCAGAGCGTCAGCTCAAGCGCTGCAGAGGAAAGGAGGCAGCTGGAGGCTGATGGCCTCAGCCTGGCTGAGCCGGGTCAAACTGCTTAAACAGCTGTTCGCTTCTCTGTCCTTCGGGTGCTGTGTTGGTGCAGACATTCAACCCCCCTGCACTTGCCTTTGCTAATCTCTAAAGGCTTGGTCTTAAATCCCTCTGAATCTAACAAACTAAAACAAGATTTTTCCAATTTGCCTTTAGTCTTTCTCCCTCTCCGCTTCGCTTTTCTGTTGTAGAGCAGCAGCCCTCCTTACTGCTCCAGTTGCCTTTCCATAGGCTATGAACAATTCAGCTGGAAATCCCTTGCAGCTTTAGTAAGGCTCTGGTAAACTCAGTAGTAATTAATTTAATGGGATCTCAGTGGCCAGATCTCAGAAATCGGGTCAGAACCCTAATTTTAGGGATACATATAGGAAAGCTTTGTAATGTCAGGAGAAGAAGAAAACAAACCTCCACCATGATCACTTATTCCAAACCTCTTCGTTTTATGTGGAATTCTCTGTCACTGATTGGAAATCCCCTTCTGCTTGTTGCTGCTCAAACACAGTCCGAAGGACTGCTCCAGCTCCAAGGAGTGAAGAGCAGCAGTAGGGGATGGAGTAGTGCTCACCTGTGGTGTGGGGTTTTTTTTGTAATGGATGCAGATGTTATGATGTTATTTGCCCTCATAAAACCAGAATGAGATGCTAAGGAAAGGACACTCAAAGGAAGTGCTCAGATAAAGTTTAAGTGCTAAATAAACTGTAGTAGCAGCGAGCTTCTTACTACTAACTGCTAATCATGATTAAACAGGAGTTGGATCTAATCTGCCCAGAGACATGCTAACGAAAAGCTGGGTTATATCTACTTGCTGTTTTGGTATTAGCAGAGCTAGATGTTGGTGGGGAGATAAGAGCAGCTCTGCTCTGAAGTTGTTTCCCACTGCAGGGGCAGATTCCTCTGATATGAAGACCTCCTCACATCAGGCTGGTCATCTGTGGGGTTCAGGCTCATTTTCTCCTTCCTGGCATATTCTATCGTCTCTTCAATATGAGCCTTCAGTTTTAGGTGTTCAAACTGCAGAGCTTGCAGGCAGCCTGGAACTGAAGGAGATATTACTTAGCAGTGCCTTGAAACAGCCTGAGACATTAAAAAAATGTAAAAGAAATTTGCCAGGTGTTGTTATGGCTAAAAGGCCCTCAGTGCTGTGTTCCTGCTCTTCAGCTGTGAAGGTACGAACTGGATGAAGCTGTGTTTTCTGTCTTTTCTCCCCCTCCCTTTGTATATTTGTCTTAAAGAAAACAAGATCTAATTTCCACAGTAGCTTTAGGCCATTTTAACGTCTTCCAAAAAGGCAGTTAATAAAATCTAAAAGACCTGACAAATGGAGTTTACTCTATTAAATCATCAAACAAAAAAGAACTTGTTGACAGCCAAAGAGATAGGTCACAGTGCAGAAATACTGAAGTCAAAGCTTTGCTTGTTACCTTTCCATCACCCTATATCTGTGTCTCTTTCTGGGTGTCCACTAAAGCACAGAAAAGTGGGGCGATGTGCTGACAGTCACCCAGCAGCTCAGCGGGAGAGCTGGGGTCAGAGCCTGAAGTCCAGCTCCCCTACTGAGACGTGCCCTCCACTCCTTTCTGGTCACTGCAGTGCCAGCACAGGTCTTCTTGCAAGGAAGGGCAATCACAGCTGCTGCCATCTGCTAGGGCTTAACACCTTTACTTGTATGAAGTGGAAAGGATGCAGGATTGGAGCGTGGATACAGTGATTTACAGCTTCATGGACAGATGTGCTCTTTTATCTGTCTGTAACGAGAGGGAGATGATATTCAAGGTGGCCAGAGTTAAAAATAGCCTTTAGGTAGCACTGAAAAAACTAAGTTGAATCATTCTAACATTTCTAGTGCCTTCCTGTGCAAACTGAAATATTTCCATTAAGCAGCATGCACTTGCTGCCTGTAGCCAGATGGACCTTCCTCTCTGCCGAAGTGACCCCCTTGAATGGGCCGTTGAAGCTTTGTGGAGGCACTTTGAGCACAGGGCTCAATCTCGATAGCTACGGTGGGTCCCACTTGTTGCTGCTGAGGGACAAGGAGCAGTGGTGGATTCCTATTTTCTTGGCACATGGGATGCTGCTATTAACAGTTCACTAGATGATGTTTGCAATGGCTTCCAGGAAACACATCTAGAAAAGGTAGAAAACTGGTATAAAGACTTCACAGTATTTCGGTTTGTAAGATCTGTTTGACACAAGGAACTTTTAAAATTTTTTTTCTTTTATTTTTTTTCCTTTTTTTTTCTTTGATGCTGTTGGGAGAAGGACAGCCTAATTGTTAAGGACACAGGACTGCTTTTCACTCTGACTCTCAGACAGTTCTTGTGTGTCTCTGAGCACGTTACTGTTTTTTCTCCCTGATCCTGAGTGCAGCTTGTGGGTAAATATAAAGTAAAATGGACTTTACACCCCCGAGCCACAAAGATCACAAAGGCAGGTGACTCTGAAAGAAATGAGTACGTTCAGCTTCACTTCCCACAGGCAGAGAATTCCCATTGGTGTCTGCTGTCCAAAGCTTAGCCGTGTGCTGTTTCAGGACACAGGATTCAGCCTGATTAAAAACCTTTATAGTTTATTTAAATATTTATAGATATGTGTATACATGTTTATGTTTAAATGGAAAAGGAGAAAGAATGAAACTGAACCAGAGGCAGGAATTGTTAGCTCGTACCCTTGTGGTGCAAGATTGTTAGGGTGAGGGAGACTGGCAGGACAGATTGCATCTGGAGAAAAATCAGTGTTGGGCTTCTCTGTAAACTCTTTATTTTTTTGGCAACCAAATGGTTGCATTTGTGGAGAAATAAATAGATTCACCTACGAAGTGAATGATACTTTTGATACTGTGTTTCTGCTAAGGCCAAATAATTATTTTTCACTCATAGTTTTCAAATGACGTGGAGATGGGACTGGTGTAAGTGAGGCATTAAGGACAGAGAAGATGATTTGGGATGTCAGAGCATACGTTACTCCCTATAGCGTCTGACTGTGTTCATCTTGCATTTGCTCTGCATCTTGAAACGCAGTGTGTTTTTCCAGCACTGTGCAATTTCCTGATCAAATTTGCTTGCAAGTTGTCAGGAACCAAGGGGCCTGAATGGAGAATAGATTTTATGACAACGTCATAGAATGATAGAATTGCCTAGCTTGGAGGGGACCTTTCAGGTCATCTAGTCCAACCATCAACTTAACACTGGCGAAAATAATCACTAAACCATATCTATAAACACTATGTCTACCCATCTTTTAAATACTTCCAGGGATGGTGACTCCACCACTTCCCTGGGCAGCCTATTCTAATGCTTAATAACCCTTTCAGCTTAAAAATTTTTCCTAATATCCAATCTGAACCTGCCCTGGTGCAGCTTGAGGCTGTTTCCTCCTGTCCTGTTGACTTGGGAGAAGAGACCGACCCCCATGTCTCTACACCCTCCTTTCAGGCAGTTGTAGAGAGCGATAAGGTCTCCTCTCAGCCGCCTTTTCTCCAGGCTGAACAACCCCAATTCCCTCAGCTGTTCTTCATAAGATTTGTACTCCAGACCCCTCATGAGTTTTGTTGCCCTTCTCTGGACATGCTCCAGCACTTCAATGGCTTTCTTGTAGTGAGGGACCCAAAACAGGACACAGTACTCAAGGTGGGGCCTCACCAGTGCCATCACCCCCCCCAAGGGGGACAATTGCTTCCCTAGTCCCACTGGCTACACTGTTCCTGATACAGGCCAGGATGCTGTTGGCCTTCCTGGCCACTTGGGCACACTGCTGGCTCATGTTCAGCCAACAGTTGACTAACACCCCCAGGTCCTTTTCCATCAGGCAGCTCTCCAGTCGTTCTTCCCCAAGCCTATAGGGCTGCTTGGGGTTGTTGTGACCCAAGTGCAGGACCCAGCACTTGGCCTTGTTGAACCTCATCCCATTGGCCTCGGGATCCCTCCAGCCTGTCCAGATCCCTCTGCAAAGCCTTTCTACCCTCAGCAGATCAATGCTCCCACCCAACTTGATGTCACCTGCAAACTTATTGAAAGCGCACCCGATCCCCTTGTCCAGATCATTGATTAAGGTGTTAAAGAGAACAAGCCCAAATACTGAGCCGCTTTTGACTGACCACCAACTCTATTTAGCTCCATTCAATATCACTCTCTGGGCCTGGGCCTCCAGCCACTTTTTTACCCAGTGAAGAGTACTCCCTCCCAAGCCACGAGCAGCCAGTTTCTCCAGGAGAATGCTGTGGGAAACAGTATCAATGTCAGCAACCTCGTGTGAGCTGCTGGCTGTCACAGGCTGCCTGTGCTCTCCTGGTCTTTCCCCAGCTCTGAAAAGCCCAGGAAAAGCCCATTTTTCCCTGTGAATCCCTGGTCCCTTGCGGAGGTACCTCCATGGGAACTGTCCCTTGCGGAGTGGGTCAGGATGCCCTTTAGCTTGACGGCATTCAAGAAATCAATCTGAGAACTTGCCTTTTGGCATTTAATGAAGGAGGACGTGTATGTGTAGGAACACGTTTCTGCTAATCCGCTGTGACACATTCTGCCACTGACTCCCCGGCAGCCTGTGGAGAAGATGTGTTTTGTTGTCATGTACAAGGAGCAGCAGCTGCTTTTCGTTAGTGACAGCATCGATTTGTATTTTTCTGCAGCTGTATTGTTGCCTTGTAGCTAGGTATTAAGGGTGCTAAAGTGACTGGGGCACATAAATAATTTAAATATTGGTTAAAAAAGCAAGGCTGAGAGTGTGATTGGGGTCAAACAAGCATGTGAAATTGTAGGAAGGAGAAAAGGAAAGGAATGCTTGCAATAATAAGTTGATTATGTTTCTGTGATGTCTTTCACCTTGGATTCGCAGACTGCTGCGAAAAGAGTCGCCGTGTGGATGGCAAGACACCCTGGGAGAGAAAATCAATTTTCCTCAAGCAGTACCAGCTGTTGCTTCACCCTGCACAGCACTGGCACCTGCCCCCTAGGGTGGGAAGTGGAGCTGGGAGGGAGATTAAGGCAACAAAGTGGGTTGGAGTTGGGATGCCTGAAAGGTGTGTTCTTGCCCCCAAGCACATCGCTTGCGACGCAGCACAGAGAGATTATTTAGCGTGGACTTGGAAGGGAAACAAGAAGAGCTGCTTCAAAATGTGTTGCAGTTCGAAAAATTCAGCATTTTTCACAGCTGAAAAGGAGTGGGGAAAGTAGTGAGTTCTTCCCTCCTACCAAACTGCAAGATAATTTACATTCTGAAACTTTTGAACATAGAAGGAACAGGAAGAAAAAAAGCTGCATTAATCCCCCCTCCTTTCCTTTCAACCTTCTTTCCAAACAGCATTTAGCTGAAGATGCCTGGATTGGGAGCGCTCACTGTCTGCCCTCCTGCGGCATCTCCCTGCTTCCAGCTGGGAAGAAAGATGCACTCACAATTGCTGATTGCAGCATGTGAGGTTGGATTTGGCTGGAAAATAAATGTGAGTGATGAGGAGAAGATCGATTAAAAAAAACAAACAAACAAAAAACAATGTTTTTACAAAATATCCATGAAATCTTTTCACTCAACGATATGGAGGAAGCAGGTGGTGTGTGGCAGCCTAATGAACGCATGCTCTGATTAGAGGGAAATCTGCTCTTGAGTTTTGCTTGCTGTTGTTAAGGGCATTTTGCTATGGCTTGTCCAGAAACACCTCCCTTCAAGTGTCCGGCAAACTCACAGCTGAAATCACCCATTTTCCAAAGAAAGATCAGGTTTTATTTAAAGAATAATAAGGAAGTGATCCCTTTTGGTATTTTTCATGGGGACCCAGTAAATACTCAGTTATGAGCATTGACTTGATGTTGGTCATAAGGTGTGAGGGAAAGAAAAGCCACAGAAGACACTGGAAGAGACATTTACACTTAAAGTCTGGGGCTAATGAGCCCGAGGACCCCAAAAAGCTCACGGACACAGTAATTTGGTGGTACATAAAGGTGAGTGGGAAGGAGGCTGTTTATCACTACTTGAAACAGCATCCTTTTTCTTGCATACACTGTTAGGAGGGTTTTTGTTCTTTCTGATTCTTTTCTCAGCTAAAAACACTACAGAAATGTTGGTACTTGTGGACTGACCCTCCCATGTATCCTTTGAGGTGGCAGGGGTTTGCACCAGGTAAAAATCTGATAGATCTGGGACAGCAGAGAAACTAGTAGGCTGGGAGATACTTCACATCCTTATGCTTTTGAGTTTGACTGTAAAAATGAGCAAGGTTATTAGAGTATTTTTGTTTTCTTTATATTTGCTGGGAAAAGATGTCTCAGAGCTGGGAGAAAACCTTTGGAATGAGGATTAGGAAGAAAGGGGGAGAAAAAAGTCTTGTTTTCTTTGTCCCACCCTCAGCCTATCCTCCCCTGAAAAATAACAAACCAATACAATAGCCTGAAAACAAGTCTGAGGAGAGATACTTGCAGTGTGTATCTTGGCATTGAAAAATACAGCTGACTCCCAGAACTACATGTCTCTATCCAAGCATCATAACCATCTTTCTCCTCCCTGGGGAGTGCTTCCTGGAGAGCTGGCCCAGCCCCATGCTCCAGGGCTTCAGAAATTTGGGTCTCATCCTGGCTCTGTCCCAGGCTTCTTACGAAGGAGTTTCTTGATCGTTCTATAAAATAAAGAGATTTTTTTTTTCTTTTTTTTCTTTTTTTCCTCTCACTTGTCAGCTTAATGTGCAAGGTCAGGCTGACCACTAATTGCTGTTGGAGCGTAGTCTAAGGGTAACAGTGGCTCTGATTGTTATCTCTTTACTAGTAACCATAGTATCAGTCTTAGGCTTTCTAGTGCTGAGCAGCGCTAGAGCTTAAGCTTGTAATTATTTTCTGTAATTAAGATTCAATTCCATCATCACAAAGTGCAGAGTTCTTTCTGAGGGAGGGATGCCTTAGCCAGAGATTAATGCACGCCCCATCACCGCTTTTGGGAGCTGTTGGCGTGGCTCAGCACACATCTGTGTGGAGAGGCAGCCCCTACCATTGCACACCCTCTTGTGGCTTGTCCTAACAGTGGCTGCACTGCAACATCCCCTGGATTGTAAGAAAAAGCCCAATTTTACAGGTATTCCCAGGAATGTGACTATTAAGGTTAGTTTGGATACTGCGATGTTATCTAGTTGACCTCATTGTAAGAGGGATCGTCACACTGTTGTGCTGCTGTTGTAGGGGGGGGAAACAAAGATAAATTTCTATGTGTGCAAGCATGTGATGTCCAGCCTGACTGCAATATATCGTGATTTCAGATTTAGCATGTTTCAGTTTGCTGTGTTTTGGAGCCAGCTTCCATTTGTACCTGCAGTGGCTGCGTTTGGTCTTTTCCTGGGAGTCTGGGGTCCCTGCGATACAATGGGCTGTTCCTGGGGCTCCGGCTGTAGTCCCTGGGACTACGTGTTGCACAGCAGCTGGTGACTGCTGGCGACGGGACCTCTCTGAGCCAAGCGACTCGGTGCCAGCAGAGATGGGGTGCAGTGGATTTCCACCTTCCCTGAGCTGAGGAAAGCCAGGGCAACCACCCTGCCCACCCACTTTCCGCAGAAAGAAGTGTGGCAGCTCGTTTCTGTGCGGTGTCATTTCAGAGACTTACAGTGCAGGGCCTGGGAGAGCCAAGCATGTTGGTCAGGCTAGTTTTAGTCCCTAGGAGAAATAATCAAGTCGGGGCTGATAACTTCTCCTGTTTCTGCACATCCTCTGTCATCCAGTTCCACCCCGATACATTTTCAGGAGGCTGAGACTCACCGCGAACCTTATCATTTTGCAGCTCCTGTCTTTTCTTTCAAAAGACACCAGCCAAAAATGTTCAAAGGCTCTTTGCCTCTTTCACCATCTGTGGCCTTTGGTCCCTCCTTGCTTGCTCCCTCCTGGCTTTGTGCATTTCGTGGGTCCTGCTGCAGGTCTGGGTCATGCAATGAGGTTCTCCAGTCCCCCTTTCAACATGTTTCTCCTGACAGCAGGAAAATATGCTCTTCCCCCTCAGGGACTGTAAATAAGCCCGACGATGCAGGCTTTTTATTCTCTTTATTTGTCTCTGTGTCAGATGGAAGCTGTACCCCCGGGTGCTCAGGGACGTGTCAGTAATGGACCTGTCAACTTCAGTCTTGGGGCAGAAAATCAGCATGCCAGTCTGTGTTGGAGCGACTGCTATGCAGCGCATGGCTCACGCGGACGGAGAGACGGCTACTGCTAAAGGTAAAGCGAGCAAAGGCCCCCCCTGCAGTGAGTTAGAGAGGAACTGAGTAACTCTGTCCCTCCTGGCTGTGAAGCCTGGCTTGGTTTCTTGCTCCAAATGCTGTGGCCAGGATGGCTTTGAGTTGATGCTCAGAGTAATTGTGTTTATTTTTGGTTTTGTTTTTTACCATTTTCCTTTGCCTATTATGTGTGTGGGTTCACCCTTGCAATGAAACGGGGATAAGAAATGCAGGATGTAAAAGGGGAATCATTTGTAACAAAAACAAAATTGAAAATTACATCTATCTATACATCTTTCTATACATTCTATAAATATAACTATATATATATTGTCATGGCAACGTTCTTCCTGTTATAGAACCATTTCTAGAAATTCTGGAGATTTTCCTGTTTGGGAACAATACTCACTTTGAAGAGAGCTCTTTGAGAGCATCCCAGGGAGCCAGCGAGATAAGGGCCTCACTGGGCTAGATGCTGCATAAAGATGTTGCCAGCGTGGAGGCTGCAGCCTAAAAGGAATGCAAGAAATGAGACATTAGCCAGAATTCAGATGTGAAATGGTTTCTTACTTCTTTAACCCGAGCTACAGGATGACACAAAATCTGAGAAAAGAGGTCACACGGTGTGCCTGTTGCATATAAACAGCGTTGTTCTGTGTTTCAGTGTTCTAGCACTAAATGAAAAAGGATACAAAACCTAAATAGATGGTATTTAAAAAAAAAAAAAGTCCTATGCATGACCGAGCTATTAATCTAACAGCATTTCCACGACAAATGCAGCAAATGCTAGTGTGAAGTGCATCTAATTAACTGCCCTGCAGTGAGAGCTGGCCTGAAGTCTCATTAAAAAGCCGCATCGCTGCGATGTGCCCTGTGCTGGGCTGCAGCACAGCTCCAGCAGCAATCTCTGTAAAAGCAGCTTTCTCCACTTTTATAGAATGTTTGGGGATACGTTTCTCTCCTTCCCAAGAGATTCATTAGGAAGCCAAAGATTTTATGCCTTTTGTATGTGCCGGCGCATTCCACACGATGGAGCTCCAATACCTTGAATTGGTTTGTGAAGCAGCATCCAGTGGGATGCCTCGGTGCCGTCCTCGCCTTTGGCAGCTCTTGCGGATTATTTCTGGCCCAGGTTACGCTGGGAGGAAACTCTGAAGCATTATATTGGTAAGTGCAAACGTATTAATGCAATGTTAAGAAACACACCAAATTCAGGATGTTCCTTAACAAAAATTCCTGCCAATGCTATGGCCCGGCATCTTTTAAGGCATAAATCTCTAATGGCATGTCGAGTTGAGTGGTACAATAAGGCTGATTACCAGGGCTGAGTTATGGTTGTGGTAGATAGCTTTAATGTTGGAATTTCCTGACTTTTGTGCACTTACATTTTCAAACTTTAACGTATGATTATTGCATTTAATGTTCTTAAGTTTTCAAGCTAGGAGAGCTTGGTGTACTGGCCATGGTTTGAATGTGCGGTCAAATAAACATGTGCATGGGAGCTGGTAAATTTTTCTTTGCTTTCAAAGGAGAGCGTGATTAAAATCACACCCTCTGTATTGCATTAGTGTTTCTTGTAGAAAAAAGCACAGCTTCAGTTTTGTGCTCTGTTAGAGGTGGAGTGTGGCATTCAGTGCTGAGCTTTTCGTTTGACCTTATAAGATGACAGGGATTAGCTGTAAAGTGCATGTTTGGTTTAAAGGTTCCCTTATACTTGGGGCATTCGGCATCAGGGCTTTTGCTACATCCAACTTCTTTTAAATTCCGCACTCTCTCTGAAATATAAGAGAGCAGGTTGTTGGTTGCTTTAAATCGGCTTTTGCTTCAGCTGCACCAGTTTACACAAACCAAGAAAGTCTGATCCATGGTTCTGTGGCTTTTGCAGACCCTGGCATGCCTCATAAGCTTGACTTTTGGCTTGGGTGCGGAGGAAGCGATGTACATGGTTGTGTCACTGCTGTTGTGACAGCCCTCAAAAAGCATGGGGTAGTCTGAATCCTGTCCCGTCCCAGCCAGGGGAGCAGGTGTTGCGTGCCTCGAATCGTGTTGGGGGGAAGCTGCCCAAAAGAGCACCCACAGCAGGTGTGTGAGTGCCAGGGCACCGCTCAGCAGGAGCCACAAGCAACACTTCTGCCTAGTTGGGATTAAACCCTGAGAGGTAATCCTGGGTTCGTACCATCCCTACCTGCAGAGCAGGGGGCAGGCAGCAAGAGCAGCTCCTTCCCCATGCAGGAACCGTGCCTGACCATCCCTGGGAGGATGCGACCGCATTTTGCTTTGAACTGCTCCACTCGCTCAGCAGTTTTGCCCGCAGGTTGCAGTGTAAATGCCCTCTCTAGGGACCAGGGCATGTCACGGTGTGCCCTCCACAACCCTGCACTCTGGGGCTTGTCATGGTTTTGGGAGCTGCTGCCGCTCCTCGAGGGATGGATGCTCTCCTGCAGCGACTAAGCCGGTGGGGAGGAGTGTGCATCTTACCCAAGAGAGGGCAAAGCCTGGCAGCTTGCCTTAAAGACACCTTCGTTGACAATTCTGTTCCATTAGTAAAGGGTCTTTTTGGGGAAAACCATTCAGTTGTGATTTTAAAAGTTGCTGGTGACGGGCAAACAAACACAATGTAAGTTATTCCAAAGGCTAACTAATTCCGCTCCGAGCAGCATAAACTCTGATCGTGGTCAAACCTGGCACAGCTTCAAATGCAGTTGTTGCATTTTGCTATACTTCAGAAAAAAAAAGGAAAAAAAAAGGAAAAAAACAGATATTGTCCATATAGGCTGTAATAAGGTTGCTCTTCAGTTTTCTTTGACGTGTCTAAACGGACCTGGAGTCCTTCCTTCTAGAGAATGCTCTCTCGTCCTTAAAACAATTTCATGGACCTTGGCAGTTGTTCCAGTTTTTCCAGGTCTTTCTTTAAGTATATTCCCTAACATTTCAGTTGTAGTTCATCAGTCTATGTGGCAATTTTCCAAATAATGGATTTTCTGTTCAGTAGAAACTGAAAAATTGGGAGGAAAATTGTTTTGAATTAACTGAAATGTTAAATTTGATCCAAACCACAATGTTTTATTTCATTTTCCTACTACCTAATGCTTCTAGCCATAGTTCTGTTTTGAAACAAAAGTGTTAGCTCAGAAGAAAACATTTCCATTTTGAAAATATCAACACATGACATTTTGACTTAGGTGATTTTTTTTCTTGTCCTTCCCACTCCAACTTCAACCTCTTCAACTAAAAATATTTGCCAAATTTGATGAATAATCTTAGCCATCATTAAAGAGCAAAAGGCTATTCTCAACACGCTCTTCAACACAATTTTTCTGGTTCTACATGATGGTTTTTTTACTTGTTCATCAGCAGACTCACAGTTCCTCCATACAAAGACATTCGTTTGTCATCCTGACTTCAAGCTGTGCTTGCAAACCAACGTGATTCCCGTATCATGTCCCTGAAAGTGCCGTAGTATTCATGCTCCTGTAAATAGAACTCACCTTCATGTGCACTGAAACAAAATCTTGGGCACCATCCAGCTGCTGAGCAAGAAATAGCAATTTTTTGAAACCTCAATTGATTGTAAACGGATATGTAGCATTATTTTATTGAGATTTCTCTTCTGTTTATATTGCTGCTAATTACACAATGTTCTCTAACTGACTGATGACCTTATATTCTCATGTTCTAGCTCAGAAGCGGTATTGCAATACCTGACTTCTCTCAGACTTGCTGAAAACCGGGCTGAACAGCCTAACAATTTTCTTGGCCAGATCTTTTGACAACTTTGAATGCTGGTTGCTCAGATCTGATGATTTTGTGTTTACGCTCTGCAATTGCTCTCAAACAACTTTCTGAGTTACTGCTGACGCAAGAAGGGTTTCACCATCACCTGTGATGTGACTGCACCATTTCCTTTGCCAATTAGAGAATAGGAATATTGACTGAAAAGCTTCTTCCGCCACCTCTCCTGCCCCATTTTAGTTGAGTTACTGGCAACTCTATCATTTCCACTAGAGAAGGAGCAACACCTTTGTTCCTCCAGCTCTTAACAGGCTTCTACAGTGCTTTTTGTTTTCTTGGATGCTGCTTGAGCATCTGAATTCACGTTCCTTGTGCTCATCAGACATCCCTGTGACTGTGAAGGAGGGATTTTGCAACTGTTACTTTTTGTGCTCGGCCAGTGAGAATATTAGGACTTTCTACCCATCTTTCACCTATTTCCTATTTGGTGTTGCAAAAAAAAAAAAAAAA
>VXAK01026498.1:28262-154227 GCA_013399435.1 Arenaria interpres
AAAAAAAAAAATATTAATGTTGAGGTATGAGTACTTGAGAGTCCTTGAGAGGACAATATTCATGTGGGACAGCATGGGCTGGACTGACCTGGCCCTGACTCCCCACAGAGACCAGAACGGCCAGGGGACTTTCTGGTGCACGTGTGCGCAGGCAGTCTGGCACGACAGCCCTCCTAGACCAGCTAGATCCATCTTAGCCACGTGTATTTTTCCCTGCTGCCTCCAGCCTTCCTGCACAGCTGACAAAATGCGTTGTGTCAACAAAATGATCGTAGGCACAACTCGCACGCAGTGTTTTCTAAGGGGTAAGTGAGGTAAGGCTGGGCAGGGGATTTCTCAGCCAAGTGTGTTTCGTCAAGAGAGTAATGTTAAGTACTTTAAACAACTCTGTTTCTTAGGAGATGCAGCTCCAAGAACGTAGCTACTTCTCTTGAGAAATACCACCGTGACAAAGGGACATTGTGTTGATCCTCTAATGTCCTCTGGCCCCTAACTTTGGGACAGTGAATTCACTGATAGATTCAGGGAAGAATGACCACAGTGGGGCATTTTGGCTGCCATGCTTCGGAGATGCCCCTAAAAGGGAAATGATGGGAATTTGCACTGCAAGAGAAAAATAGCAAGTTCCCATTCCCATACAAGGTAATCCTGACAAAATACGCAAGCTTTAACTGGGCTCTTATCCAGGGTCCTCTCCTGAAGTATGTTGCCTCTGAGTTGCCTACTGGGACAAAATCCATACCCTTTCCAAACCACTTAATGAAGTGATGTCCCATCAGAGGGGGGAAGGAGACTCTGAAACTTCAGGTTGAAAAAAGGGCTAAAAATTATTGTTGGTCTATTCTCCTGTGGACTTCCCAAGTGGGTCCTACTTCATGGTCTGCCTTGACTTTTGCCATGTGAAATGCTTCAGTTGAGTCCCCCAAGAGAAGAAAGCCCCATTTTATCACGGTGTTCATTCCCTGGTGAGAAGATACATCCTTGTTTGTGGCTCCCCTGGGCTAAGTACAGGCAGGTAGCAGTGACGCTGAGGAACCTGTGCCCGCTCAAGGTGGCCGTGGAGCAAAGGCTGTGAAGCTCCCCTTTCCCAAGCACCCCACCATATCCCAATTCTAGCTGCATTTGGCCCTGAAACAAAGTGGAGTACAAATAACTCAAAGCTTTATCGTCCTGATATTGAAGACTTCCCCAGCCTCCCGTGTGTGGCTAATGCCGCACTCTCTGCGCTGCCATTGACCTCGCTGGGAGCCTGCAGTGTGTGCAAAGGTAAACGTATGCTTTGGGCAGTGCTTGGGATTAAAAGAAGACCTGGAGGGAGGGGGAAGCCTAAAAGCAATCTGAAAAGGCATGAGGAAAGGCTGGTTTACAAAAATCTGATGTTTAAACTCTGGCAAATGTCACATATTGCTGCAAGAGCATCCCGTGGGAATATGGATCTAGTAGTACTGATTTGTAATAGTAGAGGTATTTGCAGTGCCCTGAAATTGAAGTGTAAAATATAGTTGTTGGAGGAAATTAATTGCTTCTGTTTTCTTCAACTGCAGCTAAATATGCAAAAAACAGAATTATATTTTTAGCAAAAGCCTGATTCAAGGTAGGAGAAAAAAATAACAAAACCTGGCAACACTTCAGGACTATGTATCATATGTTTTTGAAAGTCTATAAAATTGTCAAAATAAGCTTTAAAATTATCAAAATTTAGCACAGATCAACCCAAACGGGAACTTAGAATCTCTAAAACTTTGAAAAATGTTGTGTGTGTGAACTTTGAATTTGACCACGCAGATCTAAAATACATGTGTTAAGCTGGTGCTTTACCAGAGAGTCATTATCTTTACAGGACAGACAAGAGGAATTTTGTGAGTATGCTTTTCTGAAAATGCCATAACCCCGTTCGGGATAGCTGAACTCTGATTGAACCAAACTGCTTAAATCTGATCCTAAATAAGATGAAACCATTATTTTCTCTATTGCTACATATGCAGTTAAGTTGAAAGGATATTGTGGTGTTTTGTGTTTTAAATCTTCTATTCACCAAATATATTTTCATGGTGCGGTGTCTATTTTAATTTTTGCTTTTGCAATTGTTCTTTTGTCCGTAGGGCTGTAGAGGTAGAATTCAGAATAAAAGTAAGAATGGAAACAAATGGATACCTAAAGGCAGATTGAACCATAACATTTACATTTTTCCCTTATCTGATCTGAGGGTTTTGCAACTGCTGGGTTAGCAACTGCACCCTCTCATTCATGAACTCATATTTGACAGAGCAACAGGAATGCAGATCCCTTGTTTCTTAGCATCACTTGGTAGAGTTGACTTGGCAAATCACTTATTACGGGATTTGTGATAACCCACCACAGCTGATCTTAACAGGACTTCAGGCATTCATTATGCGTGGGTTCTTCAGAAGAAACTAATTTCTAGGTACTTAATCTGTGAGAGGGTACTATTTTAGCAATTTTAAGGGGAGCAGTGACATGGCTACAATGTAGAGAGTTTGGGGTCATTGCTACTGTATTTTCCAATGATTGAAAGCTGCCTGGTGGCCCTGGAAAGGCGTAACCAATTTGTTTGAATAAGCTGTTCATAAGTTTCCACTCTGAGACTTGTAATCCTGATTTAATAAAATGTTGTCATAAAGACCACTTTTTAATTCCTCGATGGGCTGGAGATGACGTTTTGAAACAGAGGTGCAGTTACATTAAAAATATGCATACTGCGGTAGACCAAGAAAAATAAGGCTTTATATGATATTTTTAAGTTTCACAGTGTGTTTTCCTTTATATTACATTAAGTGACAGATTACTCAAAAAAGAATAAGTGATAGACTTATAAAAATATAATTGCATGAGGTTAGCTGGTTTATAGTGCAGCCCGGGTTGGAAGTCACCCTGGGAAGGCAGCCAGCACAAAGCCTCTGGCTGCTTGACCCTATCTGGGGCTGCTCGATGACATTTAACCTCAGGGATGTCCACATCTCTGGAGTGATTTTGCTCCATAGCTTTCCAAAAGTAAAGGAGGAGAAGCCAAAACACAGTAGGCATGAGAACCCATCCTTTTGGCCTCAGTGAAGTCTTTGGAGACCACTTGTCTGTTGGACCAGTTCATCTTTGAGAGCAGCACTGAAGAGAAGGACTTGTGGGTGTTAGTTGATGAGAAGCTCAACATGAGCCAACAATGTAAGCTCATAGCCCAGAAAGCCAACCGCATCCTGGGCTGCATCTAAAGACAGCATGGCTAGCAGGGTGAGGGAGGTGATTCTGCTCCTCTCCTCTGGTGGGACACCACCTGGAGTACTGCACCCAGCTCTGGGGCCCCAACATAAGAAAGATATGGGCCTGTTGGATTGGATCCAGAGGAGGGCCATGAAAATGATCAGAGGGTTGGAGCACCTCTGCTGTGAAGACAGGCTGAGAGAGTTGGGGTTGTTCAGCCTGGAGAAGAAGAGGCTCCAGGGAGACCTTATAGCTCCTTCCAGTACCTAAAGGAGCCTGCAGGAAAGATCGGGAGGGACTCTTTACCAGGGAGTGGAGCGATAGGAAAAGGGGTAATGGTTTTAAACTGAAAGAGGGGAGATTTAGATTAGATATCAGGAAGAAATTCTTTACTGCTAGGGTGGTGAGACACTGGAACAGGTTGTCCAGAGAAGCTGTGGATCCCCTCTCCCTGGAAGTGTTCAAGGCCAGGCTGGATGGGGCTTTGAGCAACCTGGTCTGTTGGGAGGTGTCCCTGCCCAGGGCAGGGGGGTTGGAACTAGATGATCTATAAGGTCCCTTCCAACCCAAACCGTTCAATGGTCTTTGTATTTAATTTGGGGGTATTCTGCATCTGGACTGCCACTTGGGATGTGTTTCTTCCACTCAGCGAGATCAGAACTTCATTTTTTATTAGCAAAATTGTCAAGCTTTATCACACAATGGATGTGGGGTTCCTCTCCTTCAGGCCATGAGACAGGCAGTGAAATTGTTGAAACAAAGAACAGTGGAGCTTTCCCCTTGGGTCTTTATATGAGGTTGTCTGCTGGAGTGTGTCCTTCTGTTTTATTACGCCTCAAAATAGTCTGTAGGGATGACAACAGGCATTTTCTTAGAAGAGCACTTCAAGAAACATAGGTTTAATGCTAGTGAACATTTTGGGGGTGGAAGGCAAAACGTCATGATCAAAATGCTCAAGGGAGAGTATGTAGCAGTGGTGACGAGGACTGATGGGCAATGTTGAGGATGACAGACACAAAACACCAACCTGCAGCAACGTGGCAGTGTACAAAATGTTGGAAGCTTTAAATGAAATTATTTTTTTTTTTAGATAATTTACAACTGCACGTGTGTGTATGTCCTTAAATGTATGTGCCAAAATTTTTGACAAGTGGTAGCCAGATGCTAGGGACTCAAAAACAGGCTCTCCATAGGCAAAAGCATTATTAACATGGGTTAGGCTTAGTTTGGTTATCTTTTATTTCCAGTACTGGAGCAGGGAACATCCTGAACAGTCACCAGAAATTTGCCTATAAACACAGAGAATAAGCCGGAGTTCTCACAGCAGCCCACCGCTGTTAGGAACTGCTAACTATTAATGTAGCATTCCCTGGAAGGCTGAAAATGCGTTAAGGCTGACAAAAGGCAGTGTGAAATGACATGCACAAACACACTGATGAGCCAAGCGCTCCAGTTTAGAGCACCCTCTGTGTTTTGGACAGTCTTGAATACAACTCTGTGTTTCTCCAGCCTGCCATGCCATGGGGACAGGGATGATGCTGAGCTCCTGGGCTACCTCTTCCATAGAAGAGGTGGCTGAAGCTGCTCCAGCTGGACTTCACTGGCTGCAGCTTTATGTGTACAAGGACCGGGAGGTTACCAAATCCCTCGTGAAGCGTGCGGAGAGAGCAGGCTACAAAGGAATTTTCGTGACAGTGGACACGCCGTTCCTCGGCAGGCGCATCGACGATGTGCGCAACAAATTCCAGCTTCCTCCCCACCTCAGGTAGGTGCCCGCTGGTGGGATGTGGGACGGGCACATGGCAGCGCCACGGTCACCATGAGGTGCTGTGGGGAAAATTTGTCTTTGGCACAAAAGCAATTTCTTCTAGGTGCCACATGACATGCTGGGCAATAACACCGGGGAACTGAGCACATCTCACGCTGCGCTTGGGCTGTCATCTGCTTTGGGTCAAAACTAAGCTTGCTGTTTGCACACTGTAAAAGACACTTCATGCCAGGTGACATGAGGCTGCAGAATGATGAAGTTAGAGTGATGGGATACTTCTTTGTACATCTGTCAATACATTCTTGGACATTTTCAAAACTCGTCTGGACACAGTGCTGTGTAACCTGCTCTGACTTTGACCTTGGATCCAGCTGCAGAGTTGGCTGTGCTCTGAATGGGCACCAAAAGTCCCTTCCAACCGATGCTATGGTCCCTTCTAACTTATGTTATCCTCTGACACTGCACTGGGTTGAGGGCTGTGTTGCTACCAACCACAGAGCACCTTTCCAATCAACTTCAATTCTTCATTTAGTCAAATGCAGAAACGTGGGGATTAGCTTTTCTAAATTCTCCATGAGGACAATTTTCACCCTCAGATGTATTTATCTCAGAAGAATTTGTGGCCTCATGATTGACTTCGGCACTAATTCCAGTTCCTCTCTACTGCAGGGTCTATGTAGGATTTGATTTTAACAGTTATCCAGTGGTGTTGTAAGGGCACGGATCTCACTAACCTTTTGTAAATATAAATTGGTAGACTGGAAAGACCACCCCAAAAAACATACGCAGTAGATCTGGCAGAGTGTTAGCAATGCATTTAGTGGATGGGATATCCAGGACTTGGGTTTGCAAAACGGAGCTAAAAATCTTGTAAGAGTCTTGCAAGTAGGTCTTGGTAGTGACCGCAGTCTGCCACAGCATATACTAAGACTACTGTATTTGCTCTTATTCAGAGCCCACAGATGAACACAAAAATGGAAAGAAAAAAAATTAAGGATAGCTGAATGTATTTAGAAGCAGATTAACTTTGATTTGAGTTCTGGGTGAAAGCTAGGTTGGAATATTATCAATGGATATGAAGTGTTCTTATGTCTCCTAAGGCTGTTATGCTATGTGGTGTACACACTATATGTAACTTGTACATAAAATATCACATCCTAAGGTCTGTCTTCTTTTTCATAATATTCAAATTTAAGGTAAGCCATGGGACTCTGCAATGAATTCGATTCTTCACCTCTCAAGCAAAAAACCTCCACAGCTTGGGGTGTCGGATCTCCTCATACTTGTACTTGAAGCTAATAAATGATATGAGGAAGGTTGACAGAGCAACTTTAACTCTTCCTACGATTTCTGTATTAAAGTACAATCTATAAGGAAGGCACCAGAAAGCTAAGAATCCCTGTCAAATCTAACATAAAAATCTGCCCCATATAGTAATCCTGCTATAGATCTGTGAATGGTAAAACATTAATGATACACACTGTCATTTTACCTTAAAAAAAAAAAAATCATTTAAATAGTTTTTTTGGGGGGCAGTATCATTTTAAGGCCTGGGGCTAAAGACTTTTTTGAATGCGAGTCAAATAACCCAAAAATATTTGAGGAAAGCAACAGAGTGTATCTGAAACACTTTGACCCCACCTGACTGAACCGTAACAAGGTTTTGTTTGAGTGAACCACGTGAAATAATATGAAGTTGGTGTAATCTTTAAAGGTTCAAATTAATCGCTTCAGGTTTCAGAACGACCCTTGGACAGTGTTTTGTTGCAGAGTCGGCGGTGAAACTCCCCTAGTGCAGGGCTCTGCTCAGTTATGGGATAACTTTTTCTTGGCTTCAGTTTTTCAACAAAGTTTCAAAGCAACAACAAGGTGCCATTGTGCTCGGAAACCTATGTAAGGCAACATTCATTCAAGTGTTGATCTGTATTTCACAGGCCAAGAAAAACAACAGTTATTTATATAATCTTATCCATGGTTCTGTTTTTCTCCGGGTACCCCACCCTCCACAAACCAACAGCTGAAAAGCTGGATCTTGCCGAGAGCCCGCTCCTTTCTCATTTTCTTCTGGGCCTGGAACTGAACGGAAAAGCCATGTGAAATGCTACTTGTTGCAGGCATGAAATCAGCAGTGAAACTAGCCAGTTTCCATACAAAAATACTGTGCGTTTCCCAAAACGTGGAATACGACTATAAAATAGTGCAATGTGGAATGAGACACGATTTCCGAAGAATAGAGCCATCAGCCTCATGTGGGACATGGGTGTCCCTGGCGGTGCTGCTGTTGCTGATGGCAGTTTAATGCTTGTGCGCTCTCAGGGGCTGCTTCAGCTTTCTAATACAAGCACAGCCTGAATTTCTATATTTGCCCTCATTTCCCTTTCTGCTTTGTCTAGTAAGGCTGTCAGCTCTTCGGTGCAGGGGCTGTTGTTTATTATTCAGTTTTTAGAACTGGTGAGACTGATTTGGTGCCAATGAGCAGATAATAGCTAATGTTTTCATACTAACTTCATTTTCCCTCCCTACGTTTTACCAGAAAACAAACAAAAAAGGCACGAGGTGAACTGGGTGGACGCTGGTCTCGTTGGACAGATGAAAATTCTCAATTCAGGCTGAATGCAAGGCTTCATTCAGATGCATCTCACTCATGAAGCTTAATAAAATTTCCCTTCCTCCTCCTTCTCTCCTACCTAACCAATCCCCTATTCCCTCCAGTAGCCGAATTCCCTGGATTTGGAAAAAAACCCACCCCAAAAACTAAACCAAAAGTTGCTGCATGAAAGCTAAGATGGTTTTTTGCTGGTAAGTAGAGGTGCACCTCTTGACTTCAGTGGGTCTGGGGTTATGTCAAGCAAGACCAATGTTCTCACATCCAGCCTGTACCGCTCTCAGGTCTTAATGTCCCACAGCCTCTGGCGCATTTATCCTCACAGCGCTCCTGGCAGATACTGACGTTCCTATTTTATGGAGGGAAACTGTGGCTTACTGAGGACTCTGATCTGACATGCTGAGATAGGCTTTTGCACTCCTGCTCTGCAGTACAGCAAAGATTTAACACAGATGTATTGAATGCTGACATTAGGGACTTACTTGTGCCTACAGTTAATCTTTTTCAGACTATTTGTCTGTGTCTTTTGTTGTTTTAGATTAAAAAACTTTTCAAGCAGCGACCTGGCTTTCTCCTCAGGGAAAGACTTTGGAGAAAATAGTGGACTGGCTGTGTACGTAGCTGAGGCGATTGATGCAAGCGTCAATTGGGAGGACATCAAATGGCTTCGAGGGCTGACCTCGCTGCCCATCGTCGCAAAAGGAATTCTTAGGGGTGAGTAGATCTGCCGCTTCCCACGGGGCAGGCGAGGCATCCCTTCTCATGGAAGTACCAGGGAAGGAAAAAGTGCTTGTACTGAGGAAATTTCTACAGAACTGCATTACTTTTTAATGACAAGCATCTGCTTTGCTGATATGGAATATGGTGGGGTGCGTGTTCGTAGTTCTGGGCTGTGCCAAAACAGAGAAAAAACAATCAAAGGGCAAAAAAACTTCTCTTCCTCATGCGTGCTTAGGAGCCCAGCAACCAAGATACTCGCAGAATGAGCTGCTTAAATAAGTACTTGGAGCTGTCAGATTGTTTGTGTGTCTGTGCCACAGGGTGTTTACCTTGATGCTCAGTTGGTAGGGACCAGAGCTGCTGGTCACTAAACTAGTCGGTTGATTGGGTGGCATTGCATCAGATATATCTGAAATCGGAGGCGGCCGGGAAGACTGAACTTGCTCTGTTCATTGCGCCCGTAAGCTCTAACTCTGATCTGAGTTGTATACTACTAGGTAAAGGAAAGCTGGATTTTCATTCTGTAAAAAGCACTGAACACAGTGAAGTGGTTTAATTAAATATGGATTATTACTGTAATCGTGTCAATCCTTTTGGGTTGGAAAGAATAATTTAGCAAAATAATTTCTTAGTGATGAGTTACGGGACATAGTAGAGAAAATAAAGGCTAGCAACCAAAGTGGCAAAACATTCTGCTCCAACATTTCAAATGATTTTTCTGATCTTATTGCTTAAAGATAAAACTGTTTTCTGTGTTGAGATGGAGCTTTGGCAGGATGAAGCCCAAAGCTGTCTTTGTATTAACTGGCAATGATTTTTAGCGATGCCAAAATTTCCCTCATCATCGCGTCAATAAAGTCCCATTTATGGAAAGGCACATCTTGTTTGGTTGTTTTTTTTTTCCTAGCTGACGATGCTAAAGAAGCTGTAAAGATTGGGGTAAATGGTATCCTGGTGTCAAATCATGGAGCGCGACAGCTTGATGGGGTCCCTGCAACTGTAAGTACTGGTGCCAATATGCAGCAGTAGTCTCTGGTTCTCTCCACCTCTTGGCTTCTTGTTTGCTTTCTCAGAACACATGGCAGCTGGAGGAAAAACCTGTAAATATGTTTGTTGTATGCCCTAACCCATGAGCAGTCATCTCTGTCCACCTCTCTATGTATGTCACATCATGCTCTGGGTTAGACACGGCCTTCCCTTGGTCAGATCAAACAAAAAAACCACAGGAGTCTTCACATGTGGCTGTTTCTTCAAGCTACCTGGGCACCCTGTCCTTGGCTGCAGCAGCCTGCATGGAAATCCAGAAGAGCAATTTCAGATAGGATATTATTGTCAGTTAATTTATTAGAAATTAGAATGTCTTTAAGAATTTTTTTCCAGTCTCCTCTTTTATTTCTCCTTTCTCATCCTCTTTTGAAAATCCCCTGGTGCCTTTTACAGTTCACTGAAGGTTGTATTAGAGTTGTTTTTCCCCTTTAGTACTCTTCAGAGATTTCTGAAAAATTACAGAGTTTGCAGAACAGCTAAAGGCAGAATGAAACTCTCTTTTCAAACTTTTTCACCTTTGGAAAAGGTACAGAGTGGTTAAATAACATTTTTTTTCCTTTTTCCTTTTCCTTGTCGTGCTACTCCATGCCTTTTCCAAAGGTGAAAAGGGATTTGAGAAATTTTGAACTGGCAAAAAAGAAAGAAGCAAAGGAAAATGAAAAAGTATGTGTTCAGGCTGAAGGAAAACCCCCAAAATTCCAGTCATCACTCATCTTGCTTCATTTAGTGTGGGAAAACTGCACAAGAGAAAAGAGATTGAAAGGGAGGAGAATCAAAGCCCAGTTGTGGCTGTTTCAATGATCCTAATGTGCCCTTGATGAAAAACCTCCTGTTTTCCATGATGATTTTCTGAAGAGAGAAGGGGGAGTCCCTTTTTACTGTGGAGCATTTTGCACGTGAAGTCTTATCTGCTCAGCTGTGCCATTGGCATGTCCCCCCTCCCCTGGAGCACTTCTGCTCTCTGCGTCTCTCCTCGGGGGCAGCTGAGGATTTCCCCAGACAATTTCCTTCATCTGCTGATTTTCAGAAGTCTTCGTGTGGACCCGTTGATCTCTTGGTAGTGTTGGCTGGTTCTTCACCAGACAAAGTCACCTTTGCATCAGGTTTGCATCAGGGAGCCAAATGCCCGCACAAATGGTTTTCTAAATGGTTAATGAAGTTGAGGCGTTGTCCTCTAAGTTGAGGTATTATCCTCTGAGACGCTCTTGCCTGATTATCTCCGCGTACTCATTGTACAAATTAATTTTTTGCCAACTGCAGTAGAACAGAAATTAAACTTGCAAACTACTTCTGATGAGCTATTCCTTTGCAACACCACAGTGCAGAGAAGGCAGCACTATTAAAGCTGGTGCGTTCACTGGATTTCACTGTACAAAGAATATATTTCACAATGCAGTTTTCATAACATAAATATCTGTATCAGATCATGCTGTTTCTGTTTTAGAAACATAATAATTTTCTTTAATTTCATGGGTTTTCAGAACGTGAGCTAAACCCAAGCTGGTTAATATTTCTAGTGTCCAGTTACACATTGAGGAAATCTATGTTTTAATTATGGTTTGCATCATGCTTTAGTTATTATAGCACTTTAGTGTTGGTACAGTTTGTCAGGATGTAGAAAGCAGTCTCTGTGTATGGAAAAAGATCCAAAATATGTTTGGCAAGGGAGCAAAACCAAAGGGAGAGGAAAAAAATCACAGAAAGTGCCAAACTTCAAGAAAATTTTAATCCAAACCTAAAAACAAACTGCACTTTCAAGTTCCACACATCACACCCCCGCCCATGTCCTAGTCTTTTTTTTTATCCATTAGAAAGGAAATGAATTATATCTGTATTTGAAAGACATGAATTTGTGTGCCTTTTGTCTTACTACCACACACTGGTTCCAGTCTCCTTAGTACTTAGCTTCCAATTTTTTGTCTTTCTTGATTTTCATGAATAGTAACTATTTAGATATTATAGGAACGGTTGCCCTGTAATTAATGCTTGAGGCTTGAATTCAGGAAGTTTATCTCTTCATTGGGACCTCTTGCATGGTGTGGACATGTTATTTAACTCCCTGTTTACTTACTTGTAACTTTGGAAGGGTAAAAATCCTTTCTCTTCTTATCTTTATCACTATTATAGGGGTTAAGTAGATCTTGGAAGTAACATACATGTGTGTTAAAGGAAAGCATTTCCCAACCTGCTCACAACTCAGAGGAAAGCTAGTATTTTTTTTTATATGAAGAAGTTTACAATGTAAATTTCCTGTAATTGAGGCGCATTTTCAGAAGGAAAAATACGGTCGTCAAACTTTTTCAGCCACCTGTATGTTCCTCAGGGCACATCTTTCTCTTACTCCATGTCTATAGGTACAATGCCTGCCTCTGGGCTCCTTGAATCCAGTGATTCAATTTCATCCCCAAACTAGTGAACACTGGAAGTTTGGAGGGTAAGATCAAGGAGAAAAGCCTCTTCTGTGCTTGCTGTTTCTTATGTTCTTCCAAAGTATCTGATACTGGCTTGTGTTGGACACAGGTAATGGGATCAGATGGCCATTTTGTGTGACCCTGCTGATTCTCCTTCTATTTATGTGACTCTCCAAATAAATTTGACCTCTGTATATATCTGCTAACGTGCTAAGTCACTGCTGGTTTTCAATACAAAGCTGTGTTATCTGTGCATACAGTTAGGCATGCAAATGTTCATGTAGCTTCTTTAAAGCTTAGATCCTTACATAAGAAATCATTCAAAAAATAAATAGGGTTGCAGAAGCAGACATGCTGTATTCCTGTTTTCACTCTTTTAGATTGATGTCTTGCCTGAAATCGTTGAGGCTGTGGAGGGGAAGGTGGAGGTGTACCTAGATGGTGGTGTAAGAAAAGGTACAGACATCCTCAAAGCACTAGCTCTTGGTGCCAAAGCCGTATTCATCGGAAGACCTCTCATCTGGGGCTTGGTTTATCAAGTAAGTTAGAAAAAGCTCAACTTTATGTTTTTAGATACCTAGACTTGCTGTTTAGGCTTAGTGTGTATGTGTGTGTATGTGTGCACACGTGTGGGATGGTGTCTGTGTGCATCCAGACCATCTAATCTAAAATTTGCTACAAGTACTCAAGAGATGTGGTTGTGCATAAAACTTTGTTGTCACACCTATATATGTCTGTATCTACACACGTGAGCTATATGTACACGTAACAGTACACATTTTTTCTTACTCTCCAAGGGTGAAGAAGGAGCAAAAGAAGTTCTCCAGATGCTGAAAGAAGAGTTTCGCCTAGCAATGGCACTGACAGGTGACATCAGTGTTTCCTCTCGGAAATAACTACCTCTGTCTCGCATTTCCTCAGAGATTTCATTTGCCCTGGGCAAGAGATGCTGCAGTAATCTACAGGAGGGAGATGAAAATGTTTGCAATATAAACAGATTAGGCTATGGAGAGATGGGAAAAGGGCTTGTCTTTATCCCTGTCTTACAGATGATGAACTGAGTAGATAAACTAAAAAGTAGTAAAAATGTTTTTCACAAGGAGAGCAATAAATCCATAGAAAAGTAGTGGCAAATCGTTGGTCGCGAGGGGGTGGATTTAATCTGACAGAATGTAGATTTCTATGGGATAGACAAAGAAAAGGCTTAGAGTGAGATAGAAAAGCAGGGCTTTCAACTGATATGTAACCTCTCCTCCAGGATGCCAGAGAGTAGAAGAAATTGGCAGGACGCTGATACGAAGACATCAAGTATTTTCCAAGATTTAGGTCTGAAGACTATTGCCTCATGCGTCGTCCATTGTACAGAAAGTGTGCTACCAGACAAAAAGCAGCCGCATTCACCCTTTGGGCCTCATCCTGCAATCCTGACTGAGAAGGGGTGGTCTGTAGGAGATCACTTGTTGAAGAGAGTACTTAAAGCAAATTTTACAGGTGTTTCTGTATTCTCCTGAGCTCTTAAGGAAAGCTGCTCTACTGGGAGAGGTGATTAAAGATGGGCCTTTATACAGAACAGCATAGAAACTTTGAGGTGTTTTGCAACAAACGCTAATATTAATTTACATGCCTGGAAGTAACTTAACTGTTAAAATGAAACCATAAACAGAAATGTTTTGATAGCAAACAGCAATTAAAATGCAGAAATTTAAAATGTAAAAGATACTTCTTGCTCACTGTTTAGAGAAACTACACTGTAGATTGTAGAGATTAAATCTTGCTTTCTAATGAACATAGTGTCATTTCCCTAGCGACTATGTGCTATTGTTTTATAAGCATGCGGGCTTGTAGCGTGCAGGATGCAGGGGCTCAGAGGACTCTTACTTGTAAAGAACTGAACAGCAAAGCGAAATTGGGGAAATTCTGCTGTTTAAGTCACGCGAACCCCTTTGCAATCAGATGACCGTTATGTATGTGAATCAGGTATAGGTCAGATCCGTGGCTGGTGAAAGTCATTGTAGGCCTTTTGCCTTCACCAAACTGTGCTGACTGCACCCAGCTGGAGCCCCAGGTCACATTTTTCACCTGGACTCATCTGCTGGCAGTGGCAAGTGAACGCTGATGCTGTCTGGGAGAGTTGGTAGGATTTGCAGCCATGTGCAAAAGAGAAACTTGAATAGTTGAGTTATTAACCCGTGACTTGGGATGATCCTAGTGGCTCTATTCAGTTTCCATGAACATCCTTCAGACAGATAAATCCTAGTGTTACTCTGCTGATGATGAGGATGCAGAGACGCACGAGATCTGTTCCTCTGTTCTCTGAGCAATCCGAATACACACTGAATTCAGGAGAAATTTTGCAACTGTGAAGAGCATAGGAATAGCTTGATACTGCCAAGTGACCTTTCCCAAAGTGAGCAGGCAGAAGAGGTAAGACTACTGATCTCATATTGGGTAAAAGGATGGCTTTTCATCTCTCTCACTTCTGTTGCGGGTATAGTGATGTTCCCGGGAGCGGGGAGAGGCCACCGCAGAAAGGTTTTGAAAATCTTCTTGTGGAAATTCAGTGTTCATTTTAAAGGAGGATTAAAAAAAGAAAAGCCTTAATTTCACTGTTCTGCTGTCACTGACATCACTGGCTCCACCATTTGTTTCCCATCAATGTCAGGAGGACTCATGCGTTCTGACTCTCCCTGTTTGCTCTATTTGAAATATCCCTTACTGAGCTTTAGAGGCAGCTTTGTAATAAAATGATGGAATATTTCAATGATGTGAACTAAAGCTGGGGCTGGAACTCTAAATGGGGAGAAAACCCAAAAGGCCACATGCTTGCCCTTCAGTTGTAAAATTCGTACTTTTATTTACTGCAGAATGGAGTGTGTTGTGTGAGGGTTGCATAGCAACAAAATAAAGTTTATCTGTGTAAGGAAATATGAATGTTTCTCAGAGCATAGAGAAGCATAATTTCTGCTGTTTACTGCAGTTATCATATCTGTTGCAATGTGGACTGTGTCAGATGTCAATTACAGACTAACTTCAGAAAGACTGTTTATTTTAGATAATATAAATGTTACTTAAAAGATAGGGCCATAATATCTTATGTTTACATGTTTAAGATCTATTTCTAAAGTTTAGAAGATGCAGTTTCCTGTCTTTGCCCCAACCAGATTCAAGGAAAGTTCTGTAACTCTGTGGTCCAGGATAAATTCTGATGGTGAGGAAACCGGTTTTGTTACTTGTGCGCAATTAACTATTTCTAGTTCCTCTGGGATAATGGGTTTACATTGTTTTTTCCTGCTTCTTATCTGAGAATCTGACTGCCTTCCAGTTCAACCCTAGTAAGAATACACATGCATTAAAAAATAAAACTAGAGCCAAATACTGCAAGACTGTGAGACAACAGTAACAGAAATTAAATTCATTTGCCTGGTAGACTTCTGTTTATAAAATATTCCACAGTGAAAAGAATTTCCCTTGATTTTGCGACAACTGAACACAACTGTTTCTAAAAATTATTTAAAAAAAAAGTAGGAATTCTGTTTGGTTTTGGTTTAGAAAGGAGGAAGACTGAGTGCCCTTGACCATTTTCAAAACTGAACTATGCACAGGCTAAGAAAAAAAAATCTACTTCACACTTGCTTCATCTGGAGAAGCTGAGAAGAAAACATAGCACATGTAACAGGTGATGGTCTTTTTGAGATATGTTAAGTACAAAAATACAATATTTGCCTCTAAAATAACAAGTGAACCCAACAAACTCTTAGGAACAATTAGTCACGATCCTCAAATCAAGGCACAGAGGGGGAACTTGACAGTCTGGGCCTGGAGGACAGGTTTGGCTGTACTGGGAAGGAACTTGCCATGAGAGCCTGGCCGTTAAATACAGCGGAGGAGAGGGCGGAAGCGCAGAGGTGCATGGCAGTCTGGTGAGCAGAAGATGGCAGAAGTTAACCGAGGGTTGTGAGACTAATCTGACCTTTCAGATAAAAAGTGGAGGAGGAGATTGGTGTAGCTTCGGGACAGATTTTTCTCTCGCTTAGCCTGTCAGTTCTTTGAAGCAGAGACCTGCTGCTTTTTGAATGCTTGGAGCCTGCGCACAGGGTGGGGAATCCAGTAAGTAAATAATAGGAGTCATAATTCAGTGTACTGAAGCTGAAGAGCTGTGAAAGACATGATCTGTTTTCTTGTGACCTCCACCTCTTGCTGTGACTCTGGGACACGTTATTGTGTTTTATTTTACTAGTGGCCAAGTCAAACAAATAGCTATGGAACTGGTAAGAACTCCACCTCCATCCCTAATTTTTCAGGTTAAGCATGAAACTTGTCTGTCTTACTGGGAATTTCTGAATGTAAATAAACAGACACTTAGAGTAACTCGCTTTGATAAATGGGCAGTGTAGGTCGGGGCCTGTTGGATATGCAGGCGACTCAAAGATGAAGCAAAGCCGGGGAAGTAAGCAGGAATGGCTCTGCTTTTCTTGGCTTCTCAAATGGTTTTTCAGGCTGAAATCAAATACTGAGAGCACGAGGAAAGCTGGCTTCTGAAGTCATGATTTTGCACTGAACCTCACTGTAAGGATATCTCTTATAAAGCTACTTTTGATGTGGAAATTTGGCTCCAAACCACACTGAAGCCCATTATAAATAACCACTTCATCACAGGACACACAGAAGTTGGCTTCCTTGAACACTCCTAGAAAGCAAGTCTAACCTTATTGAGCCATAACCTCAGCTAGTGTAAATCAGAGAAGCTCCATTGACTTCATTAGTTTATACTGATTTACAGCAGCTGTGACTGTGGCCCACAATACAGCAAGATATGTCAGCTTTTAAATTCTGTCACTGAGTGTTGAACAAAACTGTTTTTAAAACAAGATTGGCAATCCCAAATTTAGATACTAATGAGACACAGCACTGTAATTGTTTCACGATGCCTATATGTTCCATTTTGTTTTCATTTTGCCTTGCTTCTGTTTTTCTTATCTCCTGCCAAACAGAGAGAGAGTACCACATATGTTACATTCATAACAAAGATGTTTTGCTGCTTTGAGAACATGTCCTCCAGATGCAAAATGCCTTTGTGTTATAGTTCGGCTTCTTCCTTTGCATAGGTACGTTGGTTATGCGCCAATATGAGAATGCCTTTGAGGGCCAACCCCGTGTTCCTGGAGCACTCTAAGGGGCACCCATAGGCTCTCCCAGCTGACCTTCAAAGATCTGATTCGCCCTTATGGCTTTCCAGCTCCTAAGTCATCCTTTCAGATGGACAGGATGAATTGTGTCCAGGAGGACCCTGATAGGAGTGCCCCGAGGCTGCTGGTGCATCTCCTCTGTCACAGTCCTACAGGGTGCTTGTGCAGTTAACCATACTCAGTAATCAATTGCGCTGGCGGCACCTTCATGGTACGGAAGGCTGGTAGATGCATACAGATGGTTTGATCAGGCAAACGGAAGACATTCATATAGCAGCTGTAAGTTCCAGTCAAGGTAAAGGCAGCATTATGCACTGCAAAGATGCTTTTCTGCAAGCAGAGTCTGAAGTGTAAATTTACCAGCACGGGAAGAGAAAGTCTCTCTCTCTCTAAAATGAGGACAGAAACAAACTGATTTCCCCAGTCAAGTGGAATTTCTATTCTACTGCCTTAATTATAAATCATGCTGTTCTCCCCAAGGCAGATAATTCTGAGGTAGATGCCACATAGCACAAATACTTAACAACCATGGGGAAGGTCCACAGCCGAGGCAGAGCTGGGCCACAGCTGAGCCTTTAACCTGTGTATTTTTCCTTGCAGAAGGTGGAGCTCCTTAGGCAACTGGGACTATACCTTACGCTCTGCCAGCTTGCCAAGAAAAACCTGATTGTGTTGGCTTTGCAGTACAGGAATGGAAGACCTCTTATTTCTTGTTGGATCTCTATAATTCAATAGCGTAACATGATGTTAGTTAGGTTCTATCCCAAGTTCCTCAGTATACTAACCCGTTTAATTCTGTGTAGTGTGTTTTACTGGATTTTCTTGTTAGGAGGACTGAAAGTAGAGGATTTAAAACATTTACTTGTCATTAAAAAGGTTCCTGCAGACCAAGTACTCGTGGTTAGGTTCATTTCACTTGAGATATGTCTAATTTTCAAAAATGATCACAAAGACTTCAAGCAAAGGTGCAAAAATCCTACAATAAGGCAACATGGTAAAGATTTATCTCTTACATGAATTCAGGATGTGTACTGCACACATTTCCACTTGGTATGGTTATAAATAAGTTCTGCATGAATTGCTACCGGACCCAGAAATCTAGCATAGATGAGAGATAAACAATCTTCATAACAGATGAGACCTGAATGCTGATCAGAATAGAGAATTTGAAAAGCAGAATCATCTCACATACCTAAGCTCTCCTCTGAGCCTGTATGAGTGCTCTATCAAAGATAAGCTAGCCTGGTGTAGGTGGGGTTTCTATCCTAATTTTAATACAAACTGTCACTGACTCTGGAGTTACACATCTGCAGCCTTCCAGAGCAGCAAAAAATACTGAATTTCATATAAGCAAATTTCCTTAGACAAGCCTACTTCTCTACACAGGAACCCAGAAAAATTAAAAAAGCACCCCTCATATGAGAAACTCCAGTGGTGAGCTCTTTGAAAGAGTTACAAACAGAGAAATTTATATTGGGAAAAGAGAACTTGGTCACAGTCTTAGGAAAGCACAATAGAATATATCTGCAAATAAAGAATAAGAGCTGGCAATAATCCATCTCATTTCCTTACTGCCTATTGGTGAGTTTGTTCCACAGCTCCTAATCCACGGCTGTAGGTCCAGGGGTGCCAGCATCCATCTCTGCTTTGTTGTGGCATTGCATCCTGCCTACTGCTGCTGTGTCTGTACCAGCCTCTGCTGCAAAGTTCTTGGTTTTGATCTCACAGGGAAGCTCAGCTAAAAGAGATGCCTGGGACTTTTGGGCAGAGTCTTCGCTGTTTGGAGATACTTCGAAATGAAGTGTCGACAGGTGTGAGTGTTGGTGAAGGGCTTTTGGCCAAAAGGTAAGACCTCTGTTTCATTTTTCAAGAGTCTTCTACCAAGGATTAAAATTGAAGTCTAGTTATAGTGGTTTGTCAGGTGGGACAAGGGAACCTGCGTAAGTAGGAGGTTGGTGTAAGCCATAGATGGCCTGTGGTGCTTCAGCAGCACTTCATGTCAGTAGAGAAATCACCAAGTGCCTCCTCAAGGCAGAGGATCCTGGTCCCTGGTTCCCAGGCTATACGCTGCCTATGGACGTGGGAAAGAACTTAAAAAGGAGGCTAGCAAAGACCTTGGAGCACTCTTGCCTACATCAAGTTACTTGCTCAGTAATGTTGTCCTGGGGCCAGGGAGGTTAGTGCTTGCTGTTCCAGAACTGCTGCTGTAAGGATCATGCATTTGAGTAAATAAAGAAGCCCACCACCATTACAACATTCTTTCCAGTTCTTCTGTTTAAATGCTGATACGATCTCTGTCTAAAAAGTTCAGGGCCAAATTGTGAGCGAGCATAGCTCTGTTGCAATCTGTGGAGTTGTACTGATGTATGTTGGCTGAGAAATTACAGGCTCCTCTCTCCCTACCCTCCCAAGAGGCACCAAGGTTTTCACTGGTTTCACTGGAAATTTTGGGTGCATCCCATCAAGCCCATCGTATTTGAATTTGTGGGACTTGCAGTTGTCACACGAGGTGCGTGATTGTCACTTTTATCAGGAATTTTGAGACAACAGATGGAGGGAAAGCAGCATGTTCTGCACTGGGGCCAAGATGGTTCTTCTGAGTTAGGCAAGGCTTGTGCAGTTACATTCTCAATAATGTTGATATTTCCCAACCAAAGTTGTCCTGTTACAGGGTTGATGCTGAACATCAGGTCATCTTGTGTGAATGGAAAAATGAACAGCCCTGGTGGAAGACATACACACTTTAATGTGTAAATAAACGAGTAACTTACGACTTCCGTACTTTGCTCATCACATTATCTATCCATAAACTATACCCTACCCTGATTCAGTCTCACAACCTTTGCTTTCTTTATGTGCTCACTGGTAACCTGGAAGACTGCCACAGCTCTACAGCAGGCCTGAAAGATGTCTCTGGTAGTTCTAGTCCCAGCTTATTTTCTGGCTATTCCATGGTGCCAGAGAAACTCAAGACAACCTCATGGTGCGTCACGAACAGTGTCTTCTCCTGTTAGGCTTTGGATAGCCACTTGCAAGCAGTTATGTGTACGATCGTAACTGCTGCATAGCAGACTACAGAACCACACACGACCTAAATAATTTGCTGCCATGCTAACGAATAGTAAACCCAGACAGCTCAACCATCTGTGTGCTCTGCTTTTTATCAGTTTTAAGTGTGTTGGGTTTGGGTGTATGTGTGTCCCCTTCCCAACATAAAACCATACTTTTGATCTATCACAGAAAGATGCTTTTGCCATGAAGATAAACAAGTATTCCTTTTGATTCTCAATCCTTTTTCCATTATTGCTCTGATATGGATGGGAGTTGTATTATCAGTTATTAGAGAGGATGTAGACTGCATTCAAAGAAAAAGGAACTGTAGAGTATTGAGCCCACAAGCTCATTTATTAATTTGTGTTGCTGTTTACTGATGTGTTTGAAAATCTTCAGTACTGTATGATGAGCAAAGATGTTGTCTGCAATGTAAAGCATCGCTAAGCCAACACTGCGTGCTGCTGCCATGGTCTCTAGAGCCGTGACTGCAGCGCAGTCATGGAGAAAGTCATCATTCTGACTGAACCTTCCCTGAAATGCACTGGATAGTCTACCTTAGAGGATTTTTATTGCCTCTATCAGAAGTTTTTTGTTTATTAGGAAAAATAATATGTATGTTACTACAGATAATAGTACAGGGGAACCCAGGACAGAATATCCTGTGCTTTGTTGCTTTTGACGGTTAGAAAAATGCACTCACTGATTGGTATTTTCCAGAGAGTTTGAACTCTTTATAGGAGCAAAGTGTCTGCATGCCATCTAACATGGTGCATCAAGGTAAAGGTGTCTTTGCACTGGAGACAGCCCTGTTAAACAATATTCCTTTCTCCATAGCTAGCCTTTTTCAGTCTCACCTTCCCACTCTCTTAAGAAAATGGCTAAGGAGAAATTCCTCAAAGATTCCCTTTCCTTTTTCTACTTGGAATTGATGTATGCTCCTTTCCCCACTGCCTCATTGGCTATGGGAAGGTGTTGTTGTGATTAATTTTTTTTTTTTTCCTTGTTTTTGTTTCTAGTGCTGGCAATAGTTACACTGTCCTGCGCTGCAGCACCATCATGGTAAATGCCAAACAGCTTCTCTCGCTGTTATTGTGTTCAGTGAAGTGTGTCAATTAATTACTGTTCACTTATGCTGTCACAAAGACACTTCCATTGGCCCAACAATATGTTTTTAAGCAGCATGATGGTATGTAAACAGCTGATAATAACGGGGTCATCAACATAGTAAGAACTTTGGATTTTTGGGTGTAGTGTAATTTGCTGCAAGAAAACGGTCAGCATGTAACCTTATGGGGTGTTTAGCGTCAAAAGCAGCAATTCCTGATACATTATTTTCTCTTTGCGGAATAAAATCTTCCAAATTGAGTGATCCCAAGTCTATTCCAGCAGGTGATTTAGGTCTGCAAAACAAAACTTCATAAATGTATCTGGCTAAGGGGCTGCCTTTTGATCTTATGTCTATAAATACATCCCAGACACACACACACAAAGTGATTGCTTGTGTGTGGAAGCAGGGGAGCCGTGCTAAGGTATGTATCTAACATCTGCCTTGTAATTTTTCCTGCCCTGGCCATGACTTCTTAGACTCCAGTTATATCCATAGCTGAGTAGCTCTAAAGAATAAGGCTCTGGCCAATGTGCAGCTCCCTGAGCTTATTGTTTTTACTGTTCTTGAGATACATTAGCTAAAGGCTGCCTGAGGTCCTCACTGAATGAACCTGATGGTGAACTTGGGTCTGATTTCACAGAGATGAAGCCTGCTTTATTGCCTGTAGGTAGAAGTCATGTAGGACTTAAGATCTTTGCAGGCTTTGTGTCAGTGCAATTATACTGAGAAGTGTACATAGCTGATTATTCAAAAGGTGGAAAGAGTACCTGATCTTGGTTTAGAGGTACCAGCAAGATGATCTGGGGGCTCTGCAATCTCAAGACATACAGGATCCAGTGGCTGGAAACTGAAGGTATTAAAAATAGTGCAGGGTGTTTTTTTTCAGAAGCACAGGTTATTAGAGCGGGAACATTCCCAAGGGATTTGGTAAATTATCCTTTGTAGTATTTAAATGGAAAATAGATGGTTTTTGAGAAGATATGCTCTATTTTGGCCACAAAATAATAGAGACCTGTTGGGTGGGATGTTCTGGGTTTTTCATGGTAAAAATCAAATTAGATGAATGCAAGATCCCTAAAACTTACTAAGCCTATCACTTTCCCTTTGATGTTTTTGCTGTTGTTGTTGTTGGGTTTTTTTGGGTTTGTTTTTTTTTTTTATTTGTGGCTGAATCGATGTGAATCAGGCAAGATAGGGTAGTTTGTATGACCGATTTGTGCAACCCTATGAAGAGGTGTACCTGTTCCCTGATTCTGAATGGTGCTGAGCCTCTTTATCAGAACTTCCCTATGACATTTAGGACGTTTAGGACTTTTAAGCCTCTTAAGATCCAGTGATGCTTTGGCTTAAGGTCTCCATCTGTGTCCATCGCTACAGCTCTTTTGGTTGGATTGGTACCTTGCTGAATTAGACTTGTTAAGGCTCTGGGCTGTCATCTTGTTTCTCTGCTTTTGACTTTGCTGGTGTGGATAATTCAGATGCTTTGCTGTCTTGCTGACCCATGGTAGGTTTGAGAGCATAATTCCAGACTTTGTGAGAAGGGAACATTTGTAAAACAGGACCCCCTCACTAATCTGCAGAGGGAAAGCACGTATAACAGGCAGTGGGGATTCCATTTTTCAGGATCCAGAGTTTAAGGCAGGATTAAAGGGGTCTTATTAAAAGTGTTTTCCAGTGTATGTAGCTCCTTCTGACAGCACCCAGGTGGTTAAGAACCCAGCATTAAGAATAAAAGCTGTTTCTCTTTTCTGCACAACAAATGGTTCAAGTGTCTGGTATTCGATTCAGAAAGGAAACCTGCAGCAGTCATGTCCCCTGAAATAAACCAACCAACATTTTGAGCTGCCAACACTTCTGTCTATTACGTCAAGGCATCGCAAAGTTTAAAGCATAGCAAAGTAATATATATATATAATTTTTTTTTCAGTAATCCCAGGGTAAATATTAGGTAGACAGCACTTCTGCTTTGCGCATTAAAAACCTGACTGAATTTGAAAAGCCTGCAAGTGCACTTTGGGGATTTTGGAAAGTGTCGTTTGGCCATGAGCTAAGACCAGAAGCTGCCATTTTGCAGATGGGGCAGGAGGGAAAGGCGTTTGGCCTCATTCATAACTTCACAGCTACTGCAAATATCAGCTGATGAATATTTATGTTATGACTGGCAGAGGCCCGAAAGGCAAAAGTGGGAGGGGGAGGAGAGGGGGAAGCTTAAGTTAGGAAAAAGGTTGTCTGAACTCTGTGGGATTTCTTTACCAACACTTTCCATGCTTGAACAGTAGCTGCTGAATGAAATCATTATGTACTGAGCCCCCATGCAGGAAAACAAGGTTTGTCAAGACTCTGTTCGTTAGCACCTTGTACTTTGTTTGAACCTTGGACGTTTGCTGGGCCCTACAAAGGGAAATTTTTTTTCTTCAATTCAAACGTGCTATAAAACTAGCCAGCTCTTTTTTCCTTCAGTCATTGCTGTGACAGCACTAATTGTAAAACAGGGTGTCATCGTTAGGAAAATAGGGACCCAAACAGGAATGTAAAGTGCTGTAGGCTGGCTTGGGGACTGAGGAGGTGTTGCTGCAGGGCAGGCTAAGAGAGCAGATAGGGAAAGGGTTAATTCGAGGTGTCACTGTTGAACAGACCTGCAGCACCTCACTAGGCTGGTGTCAGTAGGCTCATCCCCTGTGTCAGGAACACACTTGAAACCCTGCAAGTTGCTGCACAGCTATTAATAAGCAGAGAAGATGAGAGGAAATGCAAATTGAATTATTTGGGCACAGAGCTGGGAGAGACTAAAAGCCAGTATGCTTTCCTCTTTGCACAAATCCCCAGCACGAACACTGTGTTGTGTTTAACTGCTGCAGGCAATAAATGTTAGGTTAAAATGAAAGTTATATTGCTTCTTGCAAGACAGTAGTTCCCCAGTAATTCCTGCATGTATCAGCGGTCTCCAATGTTACTGGTTTAGAAGGTATTGCTCTTGAATATTGCTCAAGGAAGCAAAAGAGGTGAGTGTCCTTCCTCTGTATAACATAATTTCAAAGTAATGTATTTCTTTGTATTTGAATTATCTCAAGTCACTCATTGAGAAGGGAAAAAATCCAAATCCCTTCCTTTTGCCTTCACCAGGCTGTAAATTAACAGCAAGGAGCAACTTCCAATAAAGTTCACGAACATAACTTCACTGTTGGGATGAATCAAGCCCAGGAAGGAAACCGGCTGGAATAAGAAACTGCTGAAAGCCAGCTAGGGCTTACAGAAGTGAGGGTGGGCTGCGGGTGGCCAGGCTGAGCCCCCCTCACAGGACCACGGGGTCACAAAGCAGCAGCTCGGGACTGCCTGAAACGCAAGGGCCTTTAAAGGCAGGCCGCTTGACTTAGATGTAGAGTAAAACATAGAAGTGCCCAGAATCAGTCAGTCACTTCCGAAAATCATTCCCCAAGGGCTCTGCAATATTTACCAGGCTCTGCTTTAGAGAAACAGGGAAAAGCCTAGATTTTTCCTATTGTACTTCTTCAGTGAAATCCCCAAACTCGGCACCAATTTGTCTGCTGTTTCTCCGGGGGACGACGACGACGACGACAGCTTTTCTTAGACTGCTAATTTAGAGGCACCTTAATTCCTTTACAAGGAGGAAAACCTTCAGGAAACGCCCGTGTGCAAGAAACCCCGGGGGCCTTGCAGCTCAGGGAAGCCACTCTAAACGCCCGTCTGCTCCTTCCCGCCCTGCGGGGAGATACCCTCGTGTCCCTTTTACAGAAACCAGCAGATGGTGCTGCAATACATCAAGTATTTATTTCCCCGGATAGGGAAAAACTTGGGACAGAGGTTCTAGGGGCTGCCTCTGACCACCCCCAGCCCCTGAGGGAAAGCGCCCCCTCACCGGCAGCCATTGTAGCATTGCAATGGCAGATGGTGCGGCTCCGTCTCCCGTCCGGGGCGTCCCGCTCTCTTTCCAAACAGGCGAAGCAGTTTCTGATGCCGGGGGCGGGGGTCTTTCGGCTTGATCTTTCCTCAGGCAGAGCAGCAAGCTGGAGCGGCCGTGAGGGCGCTGAGGGGGTGGCTGCGTGAGGGGAAGGTGCGTGCCTCACCTCAGGGGTGGTTGGTGAGGGGTGTGGGGGCTGTGAGGTGGCCACATGATCCCCTGGCGCCGCCCAGCTGCGCCTTCCTCATGGTGAGGGGTTTCCCGGGTGGCACAGGTTGGGTGGGCACCCCTCAGAGAGGGCGGCCACGCCTCGCTCCCTCCCCGCCGCTTTTGTCGGTGACGGGTTTGTGCCCATTAAATTGGAGTAGAGGCGCGTGGGGTATAGGGAAAGGCCTATTTTTCCTCAAAAATGTTAAAAATACCTCAGAACTCACCCCCCACCCCCCCCTCGTCCCCCAAGAAACAATGGTGAGGTTGTGCCCGGCACTGTAGGCCATGCTGCTAGGCCGGCCTAGAGCCCTGGAACCTTCCAGCATTTCCCCTCTCAGGGCGGTGGGGGCCTCCCAGCTGCCGCCTCCACCGCCGGCCTGCAGCCGGCCTGGTGAAAATTGTGAGGAAAACTCCCCCCCAGAAAAGGGGAGCAGAGGAACGAGAGGACTTCGAAGCGAGGCACGGAGACACACGCGATGCACCGTGAGCAAGTAAGGCCTGTGTGTGTGTGCAGGGTGGACTCTGCAAAACATGGACTGTGTGTGCATGTCTGCAAAACATGGCGGCGTAAACCAGGACCGACCTGGATGTGATGTGTTGTTTGTCCTCTCCCCCTGTGGAAAAAGGGAAGTCCTCAAAATGTTTGCTGTTTATTTGTGAGGTTGTCCTTGCCTGCCAGCCAGCACCTGGTGCCCGCTGAGCCGATGATGTGCCATGAGGAGAAAGGGCTGAGGAGCTGCTAACCAGCCTGCAAGAGCAGCGAGGACGGGGAGAAATGTGCTTGGGGAGGGACCCGACCATGCTGCGCAGCTGTTTTTGTTATACCACCGAGCTGTAAAGTTGAAAAATGATTTGAAAAGCAAGGGATGTGCCGGGAGTACTGGCGTGTCCTGCTTATGGGCGCTTGGGGCATTCTGTGTAAATTGAACTTTTTTTCCCCCCTGTTTTTTTGGATGGCTTAATATCGCAGCAATAAAAGGGAAGAGCAACAACATGCTTGGAGTGCAGAGCTTCTTCCCTGATCCCTCTGGCACTGAACTGCACCAGAGTGAGCTGAGGACAGAGGCAAAGCTCCCTGTCTTTTTTCATTGCTGTAATCCAAAACGTGGAGTTTATTTCAGTGTGGAGGTTGCACGTGAGAAGGCCCTCACTTGCTTTTATTTAAAACCAAAAAAACCCCAAAAAAATTAATTGGGGCAAGAAGGATAACTTGTGCGTGATTTACCAGACAGCAGAGGAGTGAGTGGAGGAACCTGGCTGGAGATGGATTGATTTGCACCAGGGGAAGGTCTGGCCCATTGACTGTACCCAGTGGTTTGTACACTGATGCTCTGCAGACTGGGCTCACAGCCCCCAGGAGTAAGGCCGCCAGCATCCCTTTCACAAGTAAATAGCAATATGCAACTTTTCTTTTTTTTTTTTTTTTTTCTTGCAAAATTGTTTGATAATTGTGACTCAGGGGTGTGTGTGGAGGTTTCTGGGCTTTTTTGGTCTGCTCAGGAGCCTGTTTGGAAGCTGACCCATTTGTTTCCGACTGAAAGCACCTAAGAGGAATTTTTCATCTCAGTGAGGGAAAAGGGATGGAAAGACAGTTACTATATCTTGTGACTAACGCAATACGTGACTCAAAATGTTAAGCAAGTCTGCTGACGTGATAGCCTCTTCCTCACAACTTGAATTCAGTGTGAGAGGCATCAGTTTGAAATGTGAAGTACTTCCCCTGAAGCCAGGTTGCTCTGGATTTGCATCCAAAGCCTCTGGAACTGGAAATTAGTCCATGATCTAGAGAAAATGGAACTGCTTATTGGGCTTACTCCTACCACAAACACAAAATTTAGAGGTCTCTGCTATAGTCTTTGTGTTTTTATTTAGCAGGTAGAAGGTGGATTTAATGCAAAAAACCAAGAGGATGCTGCAGACGTGAAGCAGCCCCATAGTGTCAGGGCCTGCAACCCTACTTTGAGGTTCCTGCTATGGCTTGGGCAAAACCTGGGAGGTAGGAAGTATCCTCCTCACCAGAACTTCCCTCTGTCACTCTCAGATTTGTTGTATGATGCAGATTTGGATTTCATCGCAGTGTGGGAATGGGTACTGGTGCTCCTTTTGCAGGATAAGATGGCTGTGAGGTGTTTTTTCCACCCTTTTCTGATGTGCTTGACCATGTTTCTACTCTAAGAGGTTTGAGGAGCTGTGAATCAGACTGTAAAAGGATGGTTCCTTGCAGGGGCTCCTCATGTGCAGGGTCTGGAGAAGCTGAGCTCTTTGCAAAGGACAAATAATTAACTTTGAATTTTTACATTTTAGAATATGGCTTTGGGCTGAGTCTGAGTGACAATAATTATTCTATGAGAGAATTGGACAGTTATGGGAAAATTCAGTAAGTCTCCTAGAAAACTGAAGTTTATTCTGACAAAGTTAAAAGAAAATAGGGGGTGATGGTGTTGGTTTTACTTTTGTGCTGAAATTATTGAAAATAAAAGAAAAAAGAAACAAACCAAACAAGAACTTACTATGATGACTTAATCTTTGATGCCTTTTCCTCTGGGAAATGCCAGTGTAGATAATTTTTATGCTACTAGGGGAATCGTGTCTTCCTCTTCTGCACATAAACAAAGTCTTGATTAAGCTGACTTTTTCTATTAGGATATTCTGCCAGTGGTATTTCTGCTGGAGAGCAGTTGCCTTGCTGTGGTTTGCTGGGTACTTCTTGAGAAAAGCCGTGCTGTACTCCCGCTGAGGCAGGGGCCATTGGAAAATGGTATGCATTGAGAAAAGAAAATGTGCTAATGACGTTAATGTCTCCTGTCCATAGTCATGTTCAGGAGTGGTTTCCAGTCTGTAGTAGGATGTCTCACTGAAGCATTATTAAGAATATTGTTAGCGGTATGTACTGAGGTGATCTTGCTCTTGGAACTGTCTGCGTGCGCTTGGTTTCTCTCCCTTGTGAGCAATGATGCACTAATCTGTGGTGATGCTGCTGATACCTTATATATAAAAAGCGTAGCTGTTGCAAATGCTTCCTACAACATGTGAGGTTTTTCAAAATTACACGTTGCAAACATTAGTTTAAAAGAGGTGAGAAATTCAGACCTAAAAAGGTTGTTAATTACAGAAATGTCCCTCCTTGTCATTACTCTCTTCCCTAGCTTACCTCTTCCTCCCTTCAAACCGTGCATTTATGGCTGTGGTCTCTGAGCTTGAGCACAGAGTTGTTTATTTTTTTCAGGTAACAGATACAGAAAAAAGTGAAGCTTAGGTAGGTAAACATTCATTTTGTTGTGGAAACCACATGCTGCCTTGTGGCAGCACGTTGCAGAAAGTGCCTTTAAGGGATGTTGGAGAGATCATCCTGCCTGTGGGAGAGCTACCGTGTGTAGGTTAAAGAGATCACAGTCTGACTCAGGACAAACCAAAGGTGAGCGAGTCCATCTCTGAGCTGATGTCCCGTAGATAAGAGTGTGTTTCCTCCTACCCCCAAAATGTTTTGCAACTGTTTTCATGCTTACTTCAGAGCCGGTCACAGGATGTAGCACATCTGTGTGACTTTTGTTGCATTGTACTGCCCAAGATGATGTTTTTTTTAATGAAGAATAATTTCCCAAAATATGTCGTACTGTGTTTTGAAATAGGGTGGCAAATACTGCTTTGTTTGTCAACTATGGGAGGTACTGTGGATGGCAAATGATTTATTGCCTAATAGGCAAGAGTTTAATTTGTAAGAAATGTCTTTAGTTTGGCTTTAAGAATTCTGTATTTTTTGTACATAAGTCTTGTGAGAATGATAAGAATTTGGATGAACTTTCACAAAGGTAGTTAGGGAAGTGGGAGATTAGGCATCTAAAACCCTGGCAGATTTGGCCATAATTTTGTGCAGTTACTTTTTAAAAAAAAAAAAACAAAACAAAACAGCAGTGATTTTATTTCTCGCTTCAAGGAAACTTAATTTTATACCTTGCTTTGGGATGTGACATGCACAGTTGTTATCCCTGAAATTGGACAAAAGCAAAGCAAATGGGTCTGTTATGGAAAGGATTTCAGTTTTCTTCTGGAAGTCCGTGAACTTTAGCAGATCACAATATACCTCCCATCCAGGAAAGTGTTGTGTGGTTTGAGGTTTTATTGTAGGCTTTTTCTACAGCTCCACTCAGCGTACATTCATGCTTAAGTGGAAGCCCAGCAACGCAAAAGCCAGGTGTTTAGGATGTGGCATTGGTGACTCAGTAGGTGGTACACTTCCTTCTCCGTCAACATTAAACAAGTGCCCTTGTGTGGTTTAACAGGGATGGGTTATTTCTTGGCTGACATGAAAAAAACCAAGGTCACTACTAAGACTTTGGGACTTGTACAGGAAGGTCTTCTGTTCTCTGTAGTGAATGGGAAATTAGCCTCAAGATCACTTCAACTGGAAAAATGACATCTTTTAAAAAAGAAAACTGTGAGTGTTGTATTGCAGTAGAAGCAAGAAACCCCAGCTGATGTCAGGGTCCCATTGTGCCTCACATGAAAATAAGGATGGGTAAATGGGAAATGCTCCCTGCTCATGTTCAGACGGAAACATGATTGAGTGAGCACCAGACTTACCAGAAAGGGCACGGGTGAACTTGGAGCTGGGATCTCAGTGGGGTGCATTATCAGAGCTTTATCTTTCCTGTCTCTGAGCAGATGTGCGACCATTAGGGTCCACGAAGTTACCTATTGCTTACATGCTTGAACTTGAATTCATGAACTTTGATGCTCCCCCCGCAACTTGCTATTTGCTACCGATTTGGGAAGGACAGGTTATTCTGGCTGCCTAGTTGTGACATAGCTAGGCTTTGTGTGTCTGGGAAGTGAGACCAGGGTTTAATTGTGCCTCTTAGCTGTGCCTTTGGTCTGAAAAAGGCGAGTCTTGATAGTGCTGCCGTTCAAAGTCTCCTGGTGCTCCAGTCCCCCGACCCTGTAGAGATGCACAGAGGAGGTCCCCTCAGCTCACAGAGGTCTCCCTGCAGCAAGTCTGCAGGTGCAGGAATGAAACTGCATATATCACAGTTTTGAACCTCTCTGAAACCTGCCAGGGCTCACAAATGACCAAAGCATGCATGAGTCTTGTTCTGCTTTAAAAAAAAAAAAAAAAAGAAAGAAAGAGTCAAAATCACATCTTGGAGCAGGAAAAATGTTTTTTCACCTTAAAGATTGTTATTTCAAAGGGTATTTTCTTAGTGACTGAAAAAGGAACTGGAAATCCCATATTATTTCTTCTTTCCTCCCTCAGCCAGGTCCTTTCTGTTCCCAGAATTTTATCTGGTGTGAGCAAAAGGCTCCCTGAACAGACTGTGAGATGTTTGAAGACAGAGCATTTTGGTGGTGTTTGCCACCTGGCCCGAGCGTAGCTGGATGGCTGCATATCCATTGCAGATGGCACAGTTAGGAGATCTCTTTTCCAAACTCTGCTTTAAGGGGCGGGCTGAGGAGGAGTGGAGGGGGGTGTGTGTGTGTGATTTTAGAGATTTTTATTGTAAAATGGAGAGAATGGCACTTCTGAAGTAAGAAAAATACAGGGATAGCTCACTGCTCTGTGCGTATTCCCACAGGCAGTAAGATACACCATTGTTTCTCTTTGGCTACAAGTGGACCTAGAACATGGAATTAAACAGCAAAATTTGGCATCCTGACAAAATGAAAAACTTTTCTGAGGTCAGTTCACATTTAAAATCTACTTTATTGTAGCCACAGAAAAAGATTATCATGAACTCTACAGCACAGCTCTACAGCAAATAGCACCTTCTGTATCTCCAGATTTACAATTTATGCAGGCTCTTACCCTTGTTACAAAGATCACAGTACACCTTTTCAGTGTAAAGGTTTGAGCACCATTGCCTGTCACAGTAACAGTGTATACGTGTATCTTCTTCCTGTGTAAATGGCATCTGCATTTTTATTTTTTTTTTACAACATTAAATCATTACATAGGATTATGCAGCTTTACGTTAAGCAGTTTCAGGAAAAGTTATGTGTCTTTCTGAATGCATTCATGGCCTCTGGTGTTTCAGCGGAAATCTGGATCTCCTAGATGTTTGTGTTATCAAAGGGAGTTAGATCCTTAACCTCTGTAGGGACCTTTGAAAACCCTGTTAAGTGCCTGTCTGTGCTTAAGCATTTTGAAAGGCTGATCCTTACTCTCTCTCCACTACGTTTGCATTTTTCTGTGGTGACAAAAAGAAATACCTAGGCTAATATTGTTCTGTTCTTTCTTAGTTAGCTGTCGTCTTGACTTCCTTGAAATTGCCCACACAGAAGTATTTGCTGATTAGTGGAAATAAACCTGGTACCTTTCTCCCTGTATTTTATAAATGAAATAAAATGCAGTAGTTGTGCAGTTTGAAAATACTTACAACAATACTTGAAATATTTTTTATCCTACTTTTAGACAGACAGATAAGAAGCAATACTTTAAGGGAAACATGGCAAGTGAGTATCATGTAGCTTGCTTTTAAAAAAGAGGAGTGACAAATTACTAGTCTTGGGGGTTTTGCCATCCCAGATGGTGAGATTTAAAAGGTGATACTCTGATTTCCTAGGGCATGAAAACTTGTGTCATGGTGCACATGAAGTGAAGCTCGTTTGAAAGGACAGACCAGGAAAACAGGGCATGAGAGAAGGTAATACGAAATTAGGAAATGCTGGTTGCGATCATACTTTTGTCAGTTGTTGGTCCATAGCTGATGCAGCTCTTCTGCAAGCACTGAATAAGCAGTGCTAGTAAGCTGTTAACATTCAGGGAAGGAGTGTATGTGTCTTTACTGGTAAGTGCAGTTGCTGGGGTAATGTTTCTACTATAGTGTAACTGTCTGTACCGCCTATGTTTTAAAAAGAGAGGATAGGAAAAGTACCTTGAGTTATATCCTGATTAGTCATATACAAAGGAACAAATGCTGAGGAAAGTTTTCACTGAACTATAATGCTTACTCATGGTGGGTGTTATGTTATTTCTTAGCTGGAGGCTCAGCTGGAGATTAGTGCTACAGAGAGACACCCAGGGAACGTCTGCAGGGGAAAACAGTGGCCCAATTAGTCTTGGGCTTCCAGGCAGTTTGTACTGGATGCTGCTGTTGGAAACGTTTTATTTTTTTAGGGAACTTTTGTCTTCTTGAAAAGCTGAAAATATTTTTGCTGGGTGGATTTTAGCTCTTCTGATGAAAAATTGCAGTTTTCTATGGAAGGCACAGCCTCTTTTAGGAGGGAACTGTTCTGATGTACATACAGATGGAAAAATTTCCTACGAGCTCCACACATTCAAAAGAAACTCTTTCTGAATGAGCTTCTCAAGTGACAGTGAAGCTATTCCAGTAAGTCTCAGGCAGGCAGAACGTCCCAGGATTGGCATATGGCTATGTTCGTTGCAAGCTGTCCAACTTCAAGTTACTTTTAGGACAAGTAATTTTCATTCCAAGACTCTTTGCATTGTGCAAGAGCAGCCACAAACCACCTTGTTTTCAGAAATAAATTTACTGTTATCTATAATAACTTCTGTAAAATGAGGCGTTTCATTGAGCTATGTGATCTTGCAGCTATGATTGCTGGGAACTGTAGTAAACAAAGTGCTAGTGCTTTTTTGCAAACAATGAAACTGATTCATAGCAACCTTATGTGAGTTCCAGCATGCTCTACTGGTGATGATTTGAAGGTAGTTTGTAGGCTTTCGCTCTCACTCAAATTTAAATTGTTCCCAAATTCTCCGCAGAATTAGTTTTTACATTTGAGTACAGATAAAGACATAGCTCTTCAATCACAGAACGATTGGAGTTGGAAGGGATCTTAAAGTTCCAGCTGCTGCTATGGGCAGGGACACCTCCACTAGACCAAGTTGCTCAAAGCCTCAACCTGGTCTTGAAGACCTTCAGGGATGGGGCATCCACAGTTTCTCTGGGCACCCTGTTCCAGTGCCTCAATACCCTCACAGTAAAGAATTTCTTCCTGATATCTAGTCTAAATCTTCCCTCTTTCAGTTTAAAACCAGTACCCCTCATCCTGTCGCTCCACTCCCTGATAAAGAGTCCCTCCACAGCTTTCCTGTAGGCCTCATTTAAGTACTGGAAGGCTGCTATAAGGTCTGCCTGGAGCCTTCTCTTCTCCAGGCTGAACAACCCCAACTCTCTCAGCCTGTCCTCAGAGGAGAGGTGCTCCAGCCCTCTGATCATCTTCGTGGCCTCCTCTGGACTTTAAAACTTACAGAGGCTGAGTAGTTGGGATGGCAGCTGAACCTCCCTTCAACAGATACAGAGGAAGGTGAACTCCAGTGGATGTGAAAGTAATGTAAGTAAGATACTAGCAAGCAGTACATGGCAGGAAAATCTCTTGAATTGGTCTGGCTGCCTGGGGAAGTATTGGTGTACACGTGATGAAAGACATGAAGATCTTAAAAGATTAGGATCTGTAGGAAAAGGAAGTTGGAAGGTGAGGGGCAGGGAAGAAGCTAGTCCATCCGGGAAGCCTGACTGCCGTAATCATGGCTATTTTCTCCTTATGCTCTTTCCTTGCCATCACTCAAAGTAGATGTGTCTTTTTCTCCTGGCCTAATTGCTTTTTCTCCTGAAACTGCTAGGGTCACAGCTAAAGTGCTCTTCCAGTCAAGGTTATTACTCAGGATGTGCTATCTGTACTGGGCTCCAATCCCAGTCCGTACTGACGACAAAGGGCCTTGTGGCAATCATAGTCATGTTACCATCAACAGAGAGAACAGAGGTCAAATGAATGCCTCGATAAACCCAAAAGGATCTCACAGGGAAGCAGCAAGAGGGGTGTCCTGGAGTGTTGTGAACCTTGATTTACTCTATAATTTGCCAGTTCTACATGAGTTCAGTATTGAGATAGTGCTCACCATAGAGTGCACAGTTCATCCAGAGGAGGCGAGCAGCATTGGGCGGAGAAGGGGGAGAAGGAATGGGAGCCCATAGCTGACAGACCCTGTGCAGCTGCAGGTTTTCATATCTTTGTCTCAATCGTCTATTTGTGGCATTGGTGATTCCCATGACCTCGGTATTTTGCTGTGAAAGGAAAGTTTTTAAAATTACCATCATTTATTTATAATTATAAATAGTAGTAAAAACAGAGACAGTTTCTGGGCTCAGTAAATTCCTCACAGCAGGATTCCCCCTTGACACCGATCTCTGTTCCAGGCTGCCCTCCATTCCCTTTCTGCACTAAACTTTCCCTCCTCCGAACAGTAACCCTGTGTTGATCCCAGTAGCACCATAGTGCACCCCAGTGTCAGTTCCGCTGTCTCTCCTGCCCCAAGGCCTCCTGCACTATTGCTGTGCCCTGATGGGGAAGGTTTTTAAGCAAGAAAAAATCCAGACTATTTAAATTAATCTATAAATCAGTTTCAGATAAGTGATACCCAAGGATGCTATTTCTGCATGTTTCTAAACAAACCGTATATTTTCTCAGAGATTTTAAAGCAAGCTTGGTAGGCTGAGTATGGCAAAAATCAGTGGCATCAGCAAATACTGACCTTTATGATAGAACAGACTATTAACTTTAGTAATTGTGGCCTGGGTCGGCTGATCTAGATCGGGGAAGAAAATAAAGTTAATTTGCCTCTTAAAGTGATCTGATATTTCTTAACATCTGATATCTAGGAATAAATGTCATGTCATGAAACCACAAAATTACGACCAGGAAAATAGCATGGAAACTTTAAAATATAAAAAGGTTTTTTTTTCTTTTTTTCACTTGGGCCAAAATCTTGTGATATTTTTAAAATTAAAAAAATATTATTGTTAGTATGTGGTAATATGGATCTAATAACTACCCGTAATAAGGAATCAGATCTCAAATGCCTTGTACCTGAGTTGTTATTTTAAATAGCATGCAGTCAGTACATGTGTTTGAACTATACTGATTCACTCCAGAATAGAATCTGGCCAGTTAGTGGTTTGGGGTTTTTGGCTGAGTTTTGTTACGAGTGTGAAAGTTAAATAGTTACATTGACTCAGACAAGACATCATATAAGCCTTTTTTTGACTTCCCCTGGTTCCCAAATTTCTTAAGATGTGTTAGTCTGGACTTCCTGGGAGTGACTAAAATGTCTCTTTTTGTTAGTAATCTGGATTTAGATCGGACTAGATTCTTTGAATTCAAATACCTCATTTCTACCTTGTAGAGAGAGTAGACCTGGGATTCTTACATCATTGCCATGAGCGGCCTTTCCAGTGAAAGTCTACCAGTAATCAGAGCAGGTTTGCCCAAAAATAGAAGGGGAGGACTCTACTCCCTGAAGTGAATGTATCTTGAGTTCTACCAGATTTAATTTTTAATATTAGTTCTTTTACTTGAACACCCTCAATATTAGTTGAAATTAAGATCCTTTTAAACATCAGGCAACTCTGTCAGCCAGCACAAGCGTCTGCCTGTAGATGGATTTTGGCCTCAAGCACATCATCAAGTTGCCAGTCATCAGCTGAGCTGTAGCAACTGATCACACATGTTTTCTTAGACAAATGCTTACAATTAATATGAACGGGAACTGCGTGTACAGCTTCCCTAGTGAGATTTGGACTTTTTGTCCAATTTGAAAATATTTTTTATTTTGTTCATTTTACTCCAGAGACATCTGTTTGCTTTTATTCCAATGGAAATTAAAGAGCTAACCTCGGTCAAAGGTTAAATTTGTTATTAGTGTTACATTATATTTTCAGAAATTTAATCAAGTCTAAGTTTACTCAAGAAACTCAGCTCCTCTTATTAGCTTAGTCTCCTTTTACTCTAAGTTCTTCATTGAGAAGTTGTGTTGCATTTTAGTGGACAGAATTAAAATTAACCTCCTATTCACCTGAATCCAGGGCAATACTGAAGCTAACGCAAAACAACGTCATGCAGTTTTAGAACTGGTTTTGGGAACATAAATTTCTAAGCCGTTTCGTTTGTTGCCCCTTAATATCTGTCAGTGATAGAAGCTCATGTTTATATGTTAAGGTCCCTCCTGAAGAACGGGGAAATGGTGGATTGAATTTATTTTAATTCTCCTGAAATGCCATTTTTTTTTAAATTGCCAGCATCTGGATGTCTCTGGAATTGTCACTGGTAGAAAAAGATGTTCTTTCTATGGCTGCACAGGAGGAGTGATTTTGACAGGGGACTGAACTGAATTAATTTTTTAAGTATTGTACTTCCAGTGCTTTCCAGAAAGTCCATTAAATTGTCTGGGCGTATAGATGGGCTGAGCATTAAACCAACTTTCATGGAATAATAAATACTGGTTTTTTGAAATTAAGGAAGTCAGTCAGTCGATGGAGCCTATGAAGGAAGAAGCGGAAGTCACTCTCTATAGCTGTGTAAACACAGATCCTGCTGTATATAACTCAAAATAAGACTTTGCAGCTTAACATGTGCACTTCTGAATTCTTACATCATACATCTTCAGTGTTTCCTCTATAAAAGGGTCAGAAACTCATGTTAGAACTGTTTGCTTTGAAGTAAGTTATTCAGTACTGCATCCATCTAATCCAAAGCTTTTCCATCAACACTAGACTGAAAGTTTCCTGTTCTTTGGTTTTCTGTGGTGTACCTTCTTACTCACCGTAACCTCTTGACTGCCAGGTCATACATGACTTGTAAGTTCAGACTTGTGTTTGATTATAATATGAGCTCCTAAACCCCTAAATTTGGTTACTAATTCCATTGGGAAAGACTGAAATATGAGTTTGAGAACAAAATGTTATCTATTAAAAAGCCTGTTTTACTAATATGTAAAAAATGTCCAGTTCCGTCTAAAACCAGCTTTTTTTGTCTTAGGATATAACATTCTGGTGACATCAGAGACACACTTACTATATTATTTTTGGCCCATTCACAATGGCTTTAGTTGTCTGTCTTGTCTCAGCCAAAATTGTGTCACAAGGGGTCAAAAAGGAGGATATAGTAGCCACACTAAGAAGATCACTTTTGCTGAATATGTTGGGTGTGCTCACTTAAACCCTGGGGCTTAGTATCTAAAGAACATTTGATTAGCTTGGATCAAGTACAAGTGCTTCTATACTGGAAACTAATCCTGATAGATTTTACAGGATGTTTCAAGTTGCTAAAACAAAACTTTGGACGACGACGAGTAAAAGGGAAGGAGGACCCTGCTGGGCTTGCCTCTGGAAGAAACGTCAGATGCATAACGACTCATTTACTTTAAGGAGGATGAGTGAGAGGGCGTTGGGACACTGACTAAGGCTGACAGACCCTTGATGGCTGGGGAGATGAGAGTTACACACCATTTCCATTATGTTAATGTCGACTTAAAAACACAAATGTCAATCTTTGTAACTCTCTCTGCTCCACATACCTTCTAGCAGCTAAATAGAAATAACAGCCGAACTATTGTGTTCTACCTCCCCAGACTGTGCAGCGCTGCTTTTAGTCATGTCTTTTAAGGTCAGTCCACACCACTGGACAGAAGTGAACGTTATGGGCACATAATCTTCATGCAAAATGATGTGAAATCTTGGCAGAGGCTGTAAAAACCTTCCTCTGTCTCCTGCTGAGAGTTCCTTGAGACAGGGAGTGATTGCTGCAGGGGAGATGTTAGAGAAAATGTGATAGACAGGGGAGAATCTTTAGGTTTGTGAGAGGGGAAGGAAAACTGGCTGAAGTAGATGGTGTGAGAAAGAGACGTGTAGGCTAGATATTCTTTCTGTCTTCAAATATGATCAGCGATGGTGTCGTGATATAAGCAACCTATTGAGGCATCATTCTCTCATAATTATGTGTTATTTATAGCTAAGAGGAACCCAAGTTTTTCTGCTCATACATGGATTATAAGAGGAAAAGAGAGTTTCCTTCTTTTTCAATCCCCAATCTCTTTACCAATTCTGAATGAATTAGTCATTTTAGAGAATTAATTAAATGCACGAGAATTAGGACAGAGAAAACTATAAAATAGTTTTATTCTTGCTATGAGAAGTTACTCATCAATTCAGTAAGTTTTGGTTACAGTGACATTGATCTACTCAGTCCTTTAACTTTGTATATGATTTTGACAATAAATATGTGTCCTTTAATACTATTTTTAAAATGTAATTTAAAACATGTTAATAGTTTTTAGGTTTAGACTTTAGCATGGATTTGTCATTATTGGATAAATATTTCTTTTTAAGCACAAAAAATATCTCACTGACATTTAAAATGGCTGAATTTATCTTATTTTATTTTTAAATGGCTTTTGAGTCCTAAAGGGCAGAATATAAACTGGACTACAACAACTGGGTGTTGATGTAGGCTGCTTCATCATACTGGAGAGTCAGAGCTAAATGCAAAGGCTTTTCCAGCGTAAGCCTCGAGTGTCTTCCAATCTGTGCGTACTTTGGTGTGAGAATGAAAGCCTGGGATGATGTGGATTGACCTCTTAAAGCGGAAATTCAGATCTTGTTTCCAACAGTTTTTGGAGCACTTAAGCAACTAGGTAGGTTTTTGAAAAATTTGAGAAATGTATTCTTTTCTGCTTAGCTTTTGTTATCATAAAGTGGTGGTTTCAACACCATTTCAGTAATTTCATGAGCTCTTGGGTTACTGATGCTCTGTTTGTCAAATGGTCAGGTTTAGGTGCCATTTTATTTGTAATAATTCACCATTAAAAATAACTTGGCTCATGGTCTCAAGGCAGTGAACCAAATGCTTCTTCAGAGACTTTTCTGCAAAGGTCTTTCTACTCCTGCTCTTTCTGTACTCATGCCTCAGCTGAACAGACAGAAGAAGCATCTTCTGTTCATCCTAGATCTGAAAAGAACAGAAGTCTATCCGATCTCTCATTTGTGAAATGGAAGTTAATGAAACTGAAATCTTGTGTGAAAGATTATGTTCAAATTGTAGGCTTGGAAAAACCCGTAGCAGTCTCCTCCCCTGAAAACACTGATACGATTTCTGTTGTCTTTCTGCATTGGAACAGTTTTGTCTAAGACCTTATACTGAATTTATTCAGGTTGGTTGCAAGTCTCTCAGTTGAAGTTAGACCATAGTGAAATTAACATCATAGACAATGTCTCTAGGAATAAAGGCCAAGGGAACAGGAAAAGTTGCCTAAATTTCTAGATCTTTGACTTAGGTCAAGAAGAAAGAAAACAACAGGGACAGAGTTCTCTTCACAGAGAAATAGACAGGAAGCACAAAGTGTGAAATAAGTCAATTATGTATTTTCACTGCTGTTTGTTGGAAAGCAGTGAAACCTTTTTCCTGCCTACTGCCACCATGAGCAAGGAAGGGCTGAACTAAAGGTCATTTGAGTTTTAACTTCTAGCTTTTCTACTAACCTTTTATGTGAACCTGAGCAAGTGACTGATCATTTTTTTTAGCCTTATTTGTTCTCATTTGCAAAATGAGGATAGGAAGTCTTTTTTTGTTAGCCTTGAATATGGGATTTTTCTTATCTGGCACTAATCATCACTAAACCCCTAAAAAAACTGAAGAAGTTAACCTTTTTGTCAAAGTTAAACTTTTCCTGGAGAGCAAAGAGAGATGAACACCTACTGAGCCATCCCACCCCATGGATGGGATGAGCTGTCATTTGAATGTGCCCATCTGCTTTGACTGTATGAGGAGACTTTATGACCAGTTCTTAGTCAGTGTCTCATTTTTACACAGGGGACTGTAAACATGCACTCTCTCTGTACAACACCTAGCATGGCTGGGTTCCCACCCTATTAGTTTTTATTTGTACTAAGAAACATGAACTGGAAGCAATGATATGAGCAAAGAGTAAAGGCTCTTCTCAGTGGTGCCTGGTGACAGGCCAAGGGGAAACGAACACAGGCTGGAACACAGGAAGTTCTGTCTCAACATGAGGAAAAACTTCTTTACTTTGAGGGTGGCAGAGCACTGGAAGAGGCTGCCCAGAGAGGTTGTGGAGTCTCTTTCTCTGGAGATAATCAAAACCTGCCTGGACGTGTTCCTGTCCAGCCTGCTCTAGGTGAACCTACTTTTGCAAGAGGCTTGGGTTAGATTATCCCTGAAGGTCCCTTCCAACCCCTACAATTCTGTGATATCATGGGAGGGATAGAAGACCCTATCTGGGTAGCTCCTAAGATACTTATGAGTTCCTGGGATCAGTAACACAGGATCACTTGTATGATACTCTCATGAGAAAATGAATTCAGATGTTCACCCATAGGTTTTGCAGATGCCTGGACAAAAGAAAGTTAATAAAAATGCATTGGTGGTAACAGACTTGTTCTCAAAATATTTCTTTAGGTCAGTTTTACTCAGCATCATTCTGCAGGTAATTTGCACCTCTGTGTGAATGCATGCTGTGACGTATTTCCACTAAGTCCAGACCCACTTCCATCGCTGTGCAGAAATCATGTCAAACACGTGGTTTGGCACAAGTCAAACTGAAAGCATGAAGTGGGTAACCAACTGGCGTTCATACCTTGTAGGTTTATTCAACTGGAGATGAGTAGACTTGCTGTTTTCAGAAGACTGCTTTTCTGAAGAGACCACTTGTATAAAAGTTGTAATGAAAGTGAAAAAAGGTTTAAGCCCTCAGCCTTGCTTGAAATAATAGGAATTAGACCTAGAGTCACCACCAGCAGCTTTATTGACCAGGGATCCTGGGTGACATGGTGGGCCTGCAGAAGTCCAAATACCCTGTTTTTAGTGGCCCAGGATCTCACCCACCTCAAACTGCATAACTGTAATATTGAATGAGCTTTTGTTGTCCTGAGAATATTTATGATTGTGACAACAGAAATCTTAAAAACAAAACAAAACAAAAAACCCCAAAACCCAAGCTGGGATTTTCTTCTCTGTGTGTATGTGTATTATTTCTGGCTACCATGGCATTTTTCCTATGAAATTGGCTTTGTTCAGTTGATAGTATCACTTTGGTCAAACCAACTACATTTCCAGACCTGTGCTGCACAGACCATTACTGAGGTGAACAGAGGGTTTTTTAACAAATAACCTCATTAAGCTGTTACGCTTTTTGCTCAGCAAGAAAATGTTCAGTGGGCAGTGTCACAGTTCTCTGGGCTCTTAAAACGAAGTGGAATTTGCCCACCTTTTCATGAGGTGCTTTTTTTCCCTTGTCACATGGCCTGTGCTGTTTACCACACATGAGTTACAGATGGTAATTTTAATTTAAAACCCAAAATGTAATAAATTCAGCAGATTAGTATTTGGCTGGGATTGAGTGCTGAGATTGTTCAGTTGACTATTATGGAAAACACATCAGCGAGCCTCATCCCTGACCAGAGAGCAGTGGTTCCATCCCCTTACAAACAAAGCCTTTGTTATGTCTTCCTTGTGCTGTGACTCTAGTCTCTACTGTGCATTTGTTTCCAAAGCAAAACAAAGAATTCATAATCCTTGGCAGTTTGAATATTTCAACTTGGATTTTCCTGTTATACAATTTACCTACTAGCTGATTAAATATAAGAGATGACCTCACTGCTGAGGAACAGTAAGTTTTCAGATGCCTTCAGCCCTATTTGTTTCTAGTGCAGCTTTAACCAAGAGTGAACTGTAAAGCAGAGTCTAAGGATCAGGGTGCTGGTGCTGCTACCCCACGGTATAATTTACAGAAGGACTTAAGCCTGCTTATTTGGATATAGTTTTCAACAGATTTCAGAGCCTGGCACTTCTGTTAAAGTTTGAGTTACACCATTGTTACACATACAAGGGTTCCTTTTTTCATTGTGGATTTGGAAAATTTTTCTAGTTATTTTTATTTGGAGTTTCCAAACATAAATAGGATAATATATGTAGTCACAACTATTTATTACTAGATACATTATAGTCTGTATTATTTAGCTGCATTTTACAAACATGAACATACACAAATGCATTATTTATATTCACTGTGATAAAACTGTAGAGGGGTATGGATAATCAATGTAGAGCATACAGCTTTTGACTGTTCAACCTGTATTCTACGTAATGCTTTCATCTTGTTTATTTATAACATGTTTAGTCTTCGATCAGATTCAATGAAAAAAATCATAATGGCAACAAGGACTTAATTTTTTTCTCCAAACGTGCACTAAACTGACACTGGCTTGGAGTGCAGGATGAACGTTTTCCTACAGACATTCTGGAAGTCCTGTCATGTTGCAGGGTATGTTCTAGGGACAGATTTGAGCTTTACAGTAGTTATACATGAAACTTTATTTTCCAGTGAGTCGTGTGGTATCACTTCCTTATTATTTTGGCTATTCTGTTTAGACAGGTTTTAAGTGTTTCATTTTTTTATTCCCAGGTATTGAAAACATGGTCCAAAGAACCTAGAAGAGGAAAGGAGGAGAATAACATGTAAAAGGCTGTAAGGTACTGGGCTGCTCTCTTTTTTTTTTTCCTTTCATTTTCCTTGTCCTTTATCAGTGTAAACTGCATGCTCTGTTAACCATTGGTCATGATGGGCTCTTCAAAAAAGCAACTATTAATTTAGAAAATGGATAGACTACCCAAGTAAAGACTGCACCAGTATTAGTCCTGATAGATGAACAAGGAATGACTCTTACTTTTTGGATGACTATTTGTAGGATTAACATATAACATTGAAAGAGAGAAAGGAAGTGAAAATGGAAAGAATAACACTTCTGTACAGGCTTCGCTGCCAACCATTTGGTTTCTCTGAGAGTGCATTTTTTGACATTTAGTAACAATTATTTGGTTTATTTTAGTATTTGAGGACGTTGAGGCCATGACCAAGACTGAGAATTTGTTATGCATTACACCCTGCACATGTAGGGACAGCTCTGCTCATAGGACTTGCAAAGTGTAGGAACAAAAATAAAGACACACAAAGGTGCTATTTGTTTCCGTGGGGTGATGTAAAAGGTCAACCAGCAGGTCACTGAACAGCCAAGAGTAAAGCCCAAGTGTGCTGACTCCTGGTCTTGTGTCCTGCTTACTAAACTTTGCCTCCTTTAGCAGGAGAATGGCAGCCAAAATCCTGCAATAGTCTGGGATAGGAACAGGAGTGAGAAAGATGTAGAGAAAAAAGTATGTTCAGCTTTTTATGAAGCTGTCATAATCATGATTTGTCACTAGCAGTGACAAAGCTACTTGTGCAGTTTTTGTTATTTTTGTTAGTGAGTCTTGACTTCTCATACTCCCTCTATTTCAACCTTATGCAGGGTCACTTTCTTTCTGCATAGTGACTATGCAGTGTGGTAATTCACTTGATTGTTTTATAATGTTCCAGTGATAAATAGTGTTTATACCCAATAGCAATATATGAATTAGGCATCTTTCAGTGGTGAAGTAATAGAAATTTAAAACCTGGCAATTCATCTTTTCAGGAAGAATTGGACAAATGTTCTGTCCATTCTCCTGAAGCCTTTACACGTCAGCACATGTACAGCGGTTGCCATTACCTTTTACTAGAACTTTTTTTCCATTTCTGGTAGTAAACGATACCATGATGTCTGCTGCATTCATTGTGTTCACTGTAGGAAATGGATAAAGCATACTATGCATACGGTAATGAAGCTAAGTGCCTACCAGCTCCAAAGATGTATTTGATAAGTACAGTATGGGTAAGAATTAACATGCTCGGGGTACAGTAGAAGTGTTGGGCTTGGAGTTATTCTCCTGAACAGTGAGTTCATTTAACTTTTACCATTTACCACTGAGACCTAGATTTATGTGCTTATAGTCATTTCTATGTCAATACGTCAGTGCTTAATGTAGATCAGTTCCCTCTGAAGTAGACAGGAATGATCAGATTTCCTCTTTACTGATGGGTGAACTGGAGCTGCTGAAAGACTTCATGATTTGTTCACACAGGCAGCCAAGACGAAACAAGGGATTCCCAATTCCCAGTTTGTTGTTCTAGTGATTGGTGGAGTCTGTTTCCATTCCCGAGAAGTAATGTCTGTCCTAAACCCATTAAGAACACTCCTTCCCATTCTATATTCCAAACTAGAACAAACTGTACTGATCTGACCCCAGTTGTGAAGCTATAAATTTAATTTACAAGGTCATTTATATGGGAGGAAAAGTAGTGTCAAAATACAAGAATCTATGCAAGGAGAAAACAGAAGAGGCATAGATAACATAACCCCTATAAAATGTCTCCACATGTGATTTGTGTGGAAACAGTTGCTCTGAGATCAGAAGGAAATCTGTTGCTTTTGGCAAAACTGGTAATTCTACAGCTCAGTAGTTATTAGGGCCTTTCTGAGCTATCAACTTAAAGACTTCCTGTTTTGTAGCTTTCAGTCCTGTCAAGATGTATGCTTTAGCGTGATTCAGTTCTGTTGTTGTAATGATATCAAGATTTACAATGAACTGGTAAAAGATTAAAAGATAGTATGACAGTAAACATAAAGATGAACATAGCCTGGAATGGAAAGCAGAAGAGTACACAAGAAAATTTGGGGCTGGATGCTGATTTAGCAGTATTCTAGGGACTCTGTGTTTTCTATAACTCCATCATTCCAGTGAGCGTATCCTCACTATAACACTCATTAGCACTAAAACCCCCTTTCTTCCTCTGTCACTAGTTGTTATAGTGCAGCGTGGCCTAAAACAATTGCAGAAGAAGATGGAAATTACAAAATTAAATTTATCAGATTTGAAAAATACTAACAATGTCATTACGGAAGTAACCAGAGCATATGATATCTGAAGTTCTTCTGTGCTAGGTGCTGACACAGTTAAGTATGCACACAGAGGTGGTAGGTACTCTAAGTGATGCTAAGCATAATAGGGCACACCATCTCTGTTTTAACTTGTGGACTCACAGGGCTCATTTTGAAGCTAATAAAGACAATTATAGCCGCATTCTTGTGGAACTGTGGAAAGAGAGCTGAAAAACAAACTATTGTTTGGCAAAAGCATCTCCCCATTCAAGGTCTTCCAAAGGCAGTAAAGGGCCTGACCATCAGCAGGAAACACTAGAAAATCTTCCTTTTTGAAAAATTTGTGAAAGTAATACCATACTGGCAGTGTCCTATCTTAAAACTCTCCAACCATGCCAAAACCCAATCTACCTCATACTAAATAACAACAAAAAGCCATGAAATCAATTGATCTTAAAATCACAAATCAGTGCACTTGGAAAAAATTATGTCAAAGCAGAGTTCTTAGGTCCCAAAGACACGGCATATGGAAACCAACCTTCTCTGGACACTGTGCTCTCTCCATTTTGGTCAATTTTATGCATCAGGGTACTCAGGCGCTATCAAAATATGGTACCATAAAAGACAGAGATCAAGTAAACAGCATTAAAAAGCACAGTAGAACTGGGTATTTTGCCAGCAGTTCTTGAAGTGTTGGACAGCACTTTGTCTACAGGTTCAGCTTTCTTTCCTGAGTAATGTAGCATGCATCTCAAGGAAATAGATCAAAGCATAAATAGAGTTCTCATCTGAGATTTATCCACACTCTAAAGAAAATATTAGCAAGCTAGAGCGGGCACAGCAAATTCCCATCGATCTGCAAGGCAAACCAGGAGGGACATATCACACTTGTGCAAGCTGTCGGTTAGAGCGAATAGAAATGTTAAAACATGAGAGTGTTTCTGGTGAAATGCGTGCAGAACAGAACACTCAAAGAAAGAAAACTGGAAGAGATCTGCCTTTCCATACAGTATCACACTTGGTAATTAAGTTGCGATGCAGCACAATTCTAGTGCTGACCTAAGCATCATGTGGGCAACTGTTTTCCCCAAGCCACAAGCGATGACTAGAGTAGTTGATCTAAATTCATGATTTACTGTTCCTTGTTAGGCTAGAGCTTCAGAACTGCCTGGCAATGTTCTTGGTAAAAGAGGCAGGCTCCAAAAGTAAGACTTCTAACACTTCTAAGTGACAAGAGTTATGCTGTCTTACCTGTCTGTAGAAAGAGAAAAAAACGCCAGACAACTCAGAACTCCCGCTTTTCTAGGCTTCCTCTTCTTAGCTAGGGCATATGAGGAGGGAAACCTTGGTTCTGATGAAATTAGTGGGAATTTTGCTTTTGTCTTCCAAGGGGCCAAGATTTTACCCAGACCTCAACAGCAGGTAAGCCTGAAAGAGACGGTCAAGTGCTTCCTGTTCAACTGTATAGGCAAACACTGGGCTGAGCAGGGTAATCTGGGCATACTTCAATGTTTCTTCTCCTGCCACTGGAAAGAAGAGGGAGCTTCAGGCTGTTTTGGAAAGTGGAGTTCTGACTCAAATGTCAGAAATAAAAAATAAACAAGTGTGAATGGATGAATGAATTGAATGAAATGATGGACTAGCTCATAAACTTACAGTTACTCACCTGGTTTCCACAGTATAAAGTCACCTTCCTTCTTTCAGTGGCAGGTTTTGTTGTCACATGTAGTTAGTAGTCTAATTAAATAAACATAGATTTGACATGAAATTTATGCTGGCCTCTCTCTCGCATTCATGGCATAAGTGGAGAGATACCTGTCTGACCTGGCCATAAGACACGTGGGACCAATCAGTTGAAGAGTTTGCTTTACAGAATAGTTGTTTAGATAGCAATTCGCAAGATTTACAGAGGAGATAAATTAGACTGTACTCCAAACCACACCATCTCCCTTGCTTGTCTTAAGGTCAAAAGGGGAAAAAACATTTGCTAACGGATAGAGGGCTGGATGGGAGCTGAGCTCTCACTTCTACTCTGCCACAGAAGCACTTGTATGTATAGCTGTTTTAGGCTGCATTTATATCTGGGAATTAGAGACTTCTGAGTGTGCTGCTGAATTTGATGCAAGCATAGGCACTCAGAAAGGTGCTGATTTTAATAACTCTTGAACTCTGCACAGGTTCTTCAAGGGATGTTGAAGTAGCTTCGGAAAAAAACCTTTTATTTCTGTTAGTTTTGGGAGAAGAGAGATTCGGTGGCAGCAAACGTTCTGTAATAGACTGGAATTTTTGTATTGTGTTTAAAAAAAAATGAAAAATCTCTGTTTTGAACTGTTATTAATTGTCACTGTGCAATTGAAAGGTCAAACCTGATGTTCTTGCTCAAGCAAAACCTTTCTCAAAGCCAATGGAGTTTTGCCTGAGAAAATACTGGATAGAAGCAAGCACAAATGTCAGCATTGGGACTGGATTTGAACTGTATTCAGGCACTAGTTAAGTAAGTTCCAGAATAAGCTCTAAATGTAGAAAGAATGCTGTCTCTAAAGGGTACTTCTACATAAGAAATACGGGGTGATATCCTCAATTTACAAACTCTGAGGAAGGAGAACAAGTGGCTCTATTCCCTTGATCCTAGAGGTGCCAGTAGTCAAAATGTTATTAAATAAGTCTAAGGTCAGTCTAAATGCTGCTTCAAAAAGTGCCAGCTGGCTGTCCACATCCTAACCCCATTCTCCACTCCTGAGCAGGTGGTATAAGGCTAACTTAAAATTTAGGCCTGTTTGTAATGCCTTTACATCCATTCTTCCTGCATGTGCATGAAGCTGCAGGAGTATTTACAGCGTGATTAACAATATATGATGCAGCAACCAGGGAGGTGCTGGAAAAAGCAGGATTTTGTTTATTTAGCAGCTGTGTATGCAGCTCTACTGCTTGTCTCTTTTCATCCTGAACTTACAGTCCCAGACCAAAACATGTGCCTCCTGCTGTCTGATCCCTTCTCCTGTGATACTTATTCCATAATATTCACAAGACCATTTTATGTGTGACTACTTAAGGACTGGCTCAAACATTTCTTATTTCTTTGTAAAGTTCCTAACTTGACCTTTGCAGATCTAGTCTAAGTAACCAATCATGGGACAGAAAAAGTAATGACTAATTTTTGTAAACAACTTACATAATGCAGTGTACTAAATTAAATAACAAAATGTTAACAGCAAACTTCTCATAAGTTATTTTGGGAAGAAAATGGCAAAGAAGTTCACAAGTCCTCTCAAATAAATCTGAGAATATCTCAAGATACCCACAAATAAAAGAAAAGAGTTGAAGGTTTTCCAAGAAATTTATTTTACTGCTCAGCTCTATTCCTGTCCAAAAGGTTGGAAAAATGAACAGTCACTTCTTGCTTTTGCAATTTCTAAACAGGATGGGTTATAGAGTATTGAGTAGATTGTGGTTATTCCTGCATTGAGTGATGTCTCCTGCAAATAGGATCAAATGTTTGCAAGTCTCATATCATTCTGCTATCTATGAATGAGACATTCATGCTGACTATTCATAGCGGTCTTTAATCTACTTCAGCTATGTTGGAAGGCATGATGGATGGAGGTGAAGGCATATGGAGGAGTTCTTGACTCTTAAAATAATAGTAATGATAATATTAAAGGCTGGAAAGACTAAACCAAATATCAGCTATCCTTGTGGTAAAGCATGACGTAGTCTCTGTATAGCTATTCCCATATACTGACTTTTCAAAGGGCAAGATAAACTAGGGTAAATAAGTAACAGTCCTTTGCGTCAAAAGATGATAGAATTTCAGATTCTTCTCAATAAGTGAAATACACAGTGTGCAATTTTCTGAGGGTCCAAAGATTATAATCATGGAGTTCTCTACTCTGACAGATGAAGGTATGAAAAGAGTCAACAAATAGAAGGGAGATCAAATCAAAGTAGAAGTAAGGCTGCATTTTTAACAATGAGGTTATTTAACAAGTCTGGAAAAATTTATCCAGGAACATAGTGGATCTCCATCACTGGAAGTCTTTAAATCAAGAGTGGATGTCTTTCTGATGACTGTGCTTGTTGCTGTAGCAGGAGTTATAGGCTTTGAAATTCCATGGCTTGTGTCATCCAGGAAGCAGAGTAGATGATTGTTTTTGGTCTCTAGTGGCCTGCCAGTCCTCACAAAGCATTCAGCTGGATTGCTACTTGCAGCATGTGTGGAAGAGGAAAAGTAACATTTCTCATATCTGGACAATAGATGACAACTGGAGTTACAGATGAAGTTTCCTTTAATTTTCCAAGCAGTGCATTAATTTTTCAGGGAATAGGGAAACTGCCAAAGGACCTTTTGATTATTTTAAATTTCATTATAGCAGCCTTTCCACTCCCACTTGTCCTCCCTTCCAAACTCAGTACAGAGGTAAACAATGCATAGTAGTGGTGTACTGGTCCAAATATGAAAACACTGGCTGGCACTGATAACTGTGTTTGCATTGGGCATCTTTTAAATTACTTTAATAAAAAGTTGACTGAATTTCTCTGAGTAGTCTGAAATGAGTTTTGAAAGAAAACAGTTTTCGGCAATTTGAAAAAAAAAATATATAGCATTTGCAAATGGCATATATTGACTGAGGTTGGCCATAATATTTATGAATAACCATAGAAACATAACTAATGGGATCTATGCACTTACTTCCAAACTTCATAGCCAGAATCAGTGTATTCATATAACACTCCTAATCTGATACACCAGGTAATGGCAAATGTTACATACACGAAAGAAGAAACAAACAGAGGCATTCCTTAGTGGTGCTCTTCTGCAAAACACACTTTGAGCAGACCATAGCCAATTATACCACAGAATATCTGCAAATATTTACTTGATGGCTGTGGTTTGAAAAGGCTGTAGCAGTACATAAAATAGATTTGCTTTACATTTCAACAGGCTTACTGGCAAGAATAAATGATAGGGAAAAAAAAGAGGAAAAAAATAAAATGAAAATAAATAGATTATGTTTCTAAAATCCTACCCAATATGTGATCCACTAAAATTATCAGACTGTTAACTGCTTGTAAATCTGCTTAGACCATGGTTGTGAAATTATTTTTAGTATGACAGCAGAAACCTTTCTAATGCTACCATTGTGGCACTGTGTCAGCTGAGTAAGAGGCAGCAAGAATGGCGTAAGAGTCAAGCGGGCAACCTGAGACCAAGGCATTTTAGCAATACAGACTTTTCGTTCCAAACAGAGGAAGAAGAATGCAGATGTCGTTGTATTTATAGCCTGTGAACTTCTGAAATCCTAGGGAGAGTACACCTGAGGACAATGCCATGGCTTTACATAGTCCAACTAACAGCTACATAATTTTTGAAGAAAAGCACCAAGAACTCTTGCTCAGGTGCTTAATAGAGTGTGTTAGAGTTTTACTATCCTTAGTGTAAGTGGTACATTCCCAGGACAACAGTTTTGCATCCATTATTGCCAATGTCAAGATCCTACCCTAGTCATATCTTACGCTTCCATAAATTGTAAACTTGGGTTAAAGTGAAAGAGCTCCAAATAATTGTCTTTCAGTTATTTTTGTTTGCTGTCTGAGAGTTTGCTATTGGTAGGGAATAAGATTTTTGTGGTCTCCAAAGCATACTTTCTCCTGTAGGACCTTTTGCATAGTCCATGCATCAGGCTGGGGCATGGTGGCAGCAAGGAGGACTTTCTCTTTGGAAGAGGAAGAAGGCAGAAGAAAATGCTCTCGTGGGGGTGTTCTGGAGATTAGGAGAGATCTACTGCTCTCAGCTGCCTTTTGTGTTTTCCATTCCCATTGTGCTATAAATTGTATGAACTTCTCTACTGTTTCCAATGAGTTGTACAGACAGATACTGGGTACATGCTGGGACTTGAGGGTGGTGTTTTTTATGGCATGGAGGATAAAAAAATGGTAGACTGCAAGTTCAGCTGAGCATTGCTGCTGACATCCTTAGCTGTGGAGGAGTTAACCATATTGTCACAGACTGTCATCTTCTGGTTTCAGATTTACTCCACTAGGATGAGAGATATGAGTTCACGTCTCTCAGACATACTGTTTCAAGCTGTCCATAGATTAGAGAAGATGACAGTGCCTCAACTTACATTTTTATGGTTTTGCTTGTAATCACAGAAAAAGAAGATTGAATTTTTGAGTGTTGATTTCAGTGGGAGCAGAAATGCAGAGGCACTTTTGAAATTCTTGTCTGCAATTTATTTTAAAAATGTTACTTTAGGTTTATAATATCAGTTCTGTGAAAACGTCAAAGATGGAAAAAAAATATTAGACCCTGCATTTGTGCAGAAATAGATATGACGGTTCTACCTGATTAATTCTGAAGAAAACCAGCATGGCTTTATGCAAATGAAATTGCTCAGAAGTATATGAAGGCCTGAAAAATTAAACTAAGGGAGGTGAAAACTGGCTTTTGAACACCAAACTAAAAAGAACTTCTTACTTAACTTTGTAAATCATAACAATTCCATTTTTCCAAGCTACTCAAACAAATTGAGCTTTGTCTTCCAGGCCAATGGAAATATATTATACAGTGCTGTTGCAAAGTAAAATGGCTTCAACAACTTTATGGAAGGGGGAAGGTTCCCAGGCTTTCTGTTCCTAATCCAGTTTAATTTCAAGTCTCATGCTCAGTTTCACTTTCAGAGTGCCCTAAGAGAAAATGTAATTTAGACTAGAGCTGCATTCACAAGTTAATGACACTAACTGTAATCCTTCAAAATGATGGATAATGGAATTTTCCCCCTTTTACAGGAGGAATCACATTTCTCAGTGTCACATAAGGCAAAGAAACAAACATGCAGAAACAGCAACTGGCCCTCAAATCTTTGAAGATACATTTGTGTTTCCAAAGTTGAGGTAATTTTCCTGACAGAAATCATTGTGACCTAAAGTCAGAACTCCTGTATCTGTGCCCTTTGTACTGTGTTGACCTTGTTGAAGATACAATTCTATGCATTATAGAAAAAGTGGAAATTGTGGGGGAAGCAGGGAGATCATCAAGCAGGCTATGGTTTGTCTCTTGAGGTAAAGGAAAAGCTTAGACACAAAGCCTTGTTTCTCTTGTCTGTCTCATGTTCAGTATGTTGCAAACCATCAGCAAATACTTGAACAAGTATGGTTTGGTTTTGACTGATTTTGCAGTATTGTATCTGCTTTTGCTTTATTTCGCATGGGTTGATTTACTCCTGTTGCTGTGCTACACATTCACACCTGTGCTATGCACACAAGGGGGTTCCTGCTGAAAAGTGATATCCTCAAAACGTTTTTCAGGAACCTTTGAGGTTGGAAATTCATGTTTTTGCCTGAAACAGGTAGTGGAAGGATGATACAGAGCCGCACTGATCTCTTCCTCCAGTAGCACAAACGCTAGTAGCAAGAAAGGAGGCTAAGAGGGATCTACTTTTCACAGACAATACAGGGAAAGTTACTTCACTTAGACTAATCGAGCTGCAGAGCCAAACTCTGCATCTCTGCAAAACTGTCCATGTCGTCTGTTGGAGCTAGATGGGGAAGATAATTCTGTCACTTTGAGACTGTTGGATGGGCACAGTCCTCACACCTCAAGCTCAGCACCATTGAACACAACAAAGGTCAGAAACCTTAAAATCATTGAAAGCAACAGCTAGTAGAACAGTAGCATGTCTCTCCTGGCTAATATAAGCAGCTGGGAACAGCTGTGTGTGCTGCTAAAAGAACTACTCAGTGTCTCCTTCAAAGAAGGTGCACATATTCATGGATAAATATCAGGGTTTAGGCACTCACGCAGTCAGCACTTAATCCTGAGGGACTAAGTATCATAAAGTCTTTGCAACACAAGGCATAACTCAGCTTTGACTCTGTGCATGTTGTATTCAGAACTAGCTGTTAGAATCTTCACCAGATTATTTCTGTTCCAGGTGACGGTTACCTGTTTGGCGTTATGGAAGCAGCATGTACAGAGATGGCTTTGTGTAACTATACAGCGTTTTACGGCCACAGAGTTCAAACCTCTGTACTTATGTTATTGGACTTCGCTGCAGCTTCATCGGAGTGAAGTACAAGGTATTACTATTATGATATATATGATATGATATAGGGCAGTATTCCCAAGAATATTAACTGTAATAACATTTGTAGCTTTTCATGCCCTTTAGTGCTGGTGTATCTAGTCTGAGGCATATCCCAGTATACTAAGGTATTGCAGCGTTGGATGGAGGTCTGGTGCTGTCCATTATTTCCCTTATATGTGACTGCCATGATGAGGAGGGGACAGAACGGGTGAAATAATCAGATGATTTTCCTGGGCAGTAGCAGGCATTGGGTTTTGTTGGTATTTGTGTTCTCTGCTTTTCTCCAGTGTCCCCTCCAGAAATCTTCCTGTACCACTGTGTTTGTTCCCTTTAAACAGGCAGGGAATAATACCAAGAAAAAACATAATAAAAGGAAGGTTTTGTTGATGTTTTGGGGATAATTTTTTTGCAAAGACTTCTAACATTTGTTTTTGCAAAAAGATATTTACCTTAAAACACAGACAATTGACAAACAAGCTGGAGTAAGTTACTGGATTGTATCAAGACTGTTTGGTGATGCATTGACATTTGGTGTCATGACTCCATTAATCAAAAATATTTTGGAGGAAATTCTTCCTGGTTCATTCATCCACAAATAATTTACACTGGGAGCAGTAGGTCTAAACCTCTTTGGCAGACTGAAATTGAGGAGCATGATGAACAGCGAGCTTGGCTCCTGAGTGACCAGACGCCCACTGCTTACCAAGGGTTTCATTTTTTTTTCAGGCATGCAGTTAGTCTGTTGTGCCTGGAGGGAGCTTACAGTAGATATTTGTGAATGATAAAATAAAAAGGGACTGAGGGCCCAGGGACTCAACAGAGGATCTTAGGTGAAAGAAAGCGCAGTTGTTAGCCTTCTTGTGCCCGATATGTGGTTTGTCAATTAGACAGCAGAAGCTGAGTTGGTTGTATATTGACCTACAAGCATTAAACAACTGGCTGGGAGCCATATCCTGTAAAGAGTGTACTGTCCTTTTGATTTGAAAAGCAGCACCACAGTTGTGGTTCCACTTAGAGTTTTTGAAACACAGGGTTTAATAAAAAAAAATAAAAAAAAAAGAGAGAGAAAGAAAAGTATCTTTTACCAGGTGCACTTTGACTGTTTATTTGGAAAAAATATAAAGAATTTTGCACAGAAGTATCCATAGTTTTCCAAGGGTTATTAACATGCAAAGCCATGCCTGGCTTGACCGTGCAGTATGCTCCTAGACAGAATGACAAAGCTGGAAAAATGAAGTCAAGGAAATATGAGCTGATTTATTTTTTATGTGTAACAAGCTAAACCTTGATCCAGTGCATCTGTGGAGCAAAAGAATATTTATTCAGTTTCGCCATCAAAAACACTGAGAAACACATGAGGTGAGTGTGAATTGTCTCAGCTGAACTCATGTATTCTCCAGACATAATTAAACACTGGCCCAATTTTTAATGTGGGCTACTTAATTGGATGTCAGAAATTCCACATTTGGAGGTTCAGCTTGACCTTTAGTTACATAAAAGAAGCAGTTAAGAGTCTCCAGTGAGTGTCAGTGTCTGAATGCAGATGCCTTATTTGAAAACTTTGTGCTCCTTTACGACAATGCATTCCAGGAGGAGAAAGCCCTGATCCTGCAAACAGTATGAAGCAGGCTTCAGCTTGCTGCCACTGACACCAGTTTGCTGGAATCCGCTCATTCCAGGGAATGGTACACTAGTAAAGACAAGCACATGTGGAAGCAGTTGCAGGGCTCAGGTCTAAAGTAGCATGAGATTTTTCTCCCATCTAAATGTATTATAAATTTGAGAATATACTTTAATTTCAAGGTGGAGATTCAAAAACAAAAGAGAAGGTGCTCAGACAACCATCTTTCTCAAATGTCACAGGGTTTGTAGAGAAAAAAAAAGACAACTGCAGTGAGACTTTCAGTAAGGAAAGGACCAGCTTGTTAAAGCTGGTGTGACCAGGTGAAAAATGGGACTTTGATATATACACAAGGTAATTTTTAATGCAGCCAGCGCGGAAGACATAAATAGCACTGAAACCTGGCAAGATCACCTGTAGCTCACACCGTTCACATGGGCAAGAAGCACGGGATATAGAGAGGTATTCCTGCTCATAACTATTGGAGAAGTCAGTAATCCCTAGTGAAATGTCCTGAAGGAACACTTCTGGAGCAAGGAAGTCTTAAAGAATCTGAAGCCATTTGCTCAAGGAAGTTTTTTCTATGCCCCCCAGACCTGGAGAGACTCTTGCAGCTCCTGCTATCTCAAGCTTGGCTTCTGTCAGTACATTGCACAGCAGGGTTAAAGCCAAGTGAAGCACATTATCTGCACGCTGCAAACACTGCTCCAGTCGACAGGCTCATATAGGCTGTGGCTCGCACCAGCTACCTTTGCACACAGCCTGTGATTCCCTTTCTGTAGTTTAAAACAGTCTCATTGCAACACCAGGAAATTAACTCATAAAGGGAAATGGTTTGCTGACTATTTTTTAAATGCTGTGAGCTGCTTACAGGATTTAGGAATGATGTGAGAATGCCCAGAGTTAGCTTTGGTGTCTAATATTGCTTGGATCTGTATGTGCAGGTCCCCGTTTACTATGATGTTATGCTGAAACATGCAAACTGATGTTCTTGTTCCCGTATTGATTTGTTTGGTCAATTAAATTAATGTAAAAATGTGGGCTTTATGGGTAAAAATGTCATCAGTAAAAGGCATTGCTCACTGAACACACCATGTGTTCCTCGCTTGCCAACTACTACTTGGCAGGAATGAACAGGCAAGGTCATTCGTTTGGTACTTTCTGGAGAAGGAGGCAACATACTTCAAACAAACTACAAAATCCAGGAGGATGCCAGACTACAAGTGTAGAGTAATTTTATTTGCTGAGCAACAGGGGATGTTAAAAATCTGTAGATAATTTCTCTACTTCAAACAAATGTTCTTACTGTGTATGGCTTTGAATTCACACAGGACGGATGTCCATGAGAAAACAAAACTAGATGAAACCTGGACTGTGAGTCAGTCAGCTCTGAGGCTGCTTCTGTAACTTGAATTACATCCACAGCACTTGCTAGTGCAACTGTGTATGTGTAAGACAGTTTGAATTGGCTGGTCTAGGTGTATGAAGTATGGTAGCAAACAGGGAATTCCCCAGGAGATCTGTGTTTGTCTTTAGAAGGAATTCTTTTTCTCATTGTATCTATTTTAAAAAAAATTTTCACAGATAAAGAAATGGAGGTTCTTTGCAGGCAGACAAAAAATTACATAATAAATAATAAGTGGATTGGATAATTTTAGTGATTTGATTGTAAACTATGGAATATGCAGGGGAGCAATCTACAATCTTGTTATTTCTAGTGGTTCTTAAATCACAAGTTGATCCTTGCAATATTGTGACCAAGGTTTCAAAAGTAAGGACAGTTATAAAATATATTTTCAAGCAAAAATAACTTGGTGTTGATGTTTCTGTAATTCTGTGGACTAGAAACTAAAAGAAAAGCAACACTGAAATTCTCAAGATTCCAGGAGCTGGGGATTTCTTTTCTTTTTTTTTTTTTTTTTAGAAAAAGCCCACCCAGTATCAGAATAAGTAGCAAAAATCATGAGTGTGGCAATCCTCTTGTCGCACTGAATTTCCTGCACTTTTTTTTTTTTTTTAAACAGATGATGGCCCTGGTGAGAGGGTGAGACTGTGTACAAATGTTTGTGGTTTAGAGCCCAGTTTTCCAAAGAGAAGTCCAGAATACACAATACGTCACCTGTTTGTACTCCAGCTCCATGAGGCAACTAAGACAGAATTATACAGCGTTTCCAGATCAGCTCTCCCATGGGGCTTTAACACTGAGTTTTGGTCTCCGTAACACACAAAAATGTTTCCCCACATGAATTAAAATATTACTTCTTGGCTGTACAGCATGCTACAGGCTTTATCCACTGGTGTTACACTTTTATGTGATTTTAACTATTCCCAAACTAAGGTGGGGAGCATGGGTTTGCCAGCGTAGTATTAGTCTGCCTTTGGCTAAGGAAGTATTTGCATTTCTTGCGATTACTGCTAAGCAGATTATTCACTGTTTATGTGAAGAAAATTTATGATTCTTGCAAGGTTGTAACATACCTAATGAGAGACAGAGAGGGTGTTGCCAAGCGGGGTTCCTCTCCCTTGGATTTGATCCAATTTATGACTGACTTTGGAAGCAGCAGAAATCAGACCCAGTGTGGATTTTTTAATTTGAAGTTATGTGAATTTAGAGCCCAAGTGAATAAATACCTGAGCATGGCAAAAGAAGGATTGCTATTGTCTTCAGTAGCATTGGAGGATATCCAGGGAAAAGTACCAACAAGGACTTTACTAAAATTAAGACTGGTGCTGGCATGTAGCTCTTCCTCTGCACCTTCCTCCTAGAACTTACTTCCAGTTTGTGAAGGGAAAATTTATCCTGTGAGAATGAACACTTTTATGATGGTACACAGATTCTCTGTGCTGACAGCAGAGAGTCAGCCAGTGTCAGACATCCCAATGGGCATGTTTATTCTACCCCATGGTCATCCATATTGGGGCATCTATCAGCTCCTTTCCCACTTGTGCTCCCTTGGCCCTACTCTGAAGTCATACGTGACACATAGGCCACGTGCTGGTTCCCAAGACATGGATAAGTCCAGCAAAGGTAGACTTGAGCAATCCTCCTGTGTCAGATTTCTGAACACAAACAGAGAAGGAGCACAGAGCACAACTATTGCATACAGAACTGGAGAAGCTGGCAATAGATGGGTCAGGTATTCATTACGTTTTGTTACAGTTTTTACACACATATCACACAGCTAATTATAAGCTGCAGCACCAAGAATATTTAGTTTTGTTGAAAGGATGTGTGGTTTTCTGGGTAGTGGGAGTGAAGTAGCGAGGCGTACTACAGAGGTGAAGTGTCCTAAAGTAAAGGTTTTAAAGCATTTCCTGCCCATCTAAGCAAGCACATTGTGGTGTTGGGATGTTATATAGAGCTTTACCACTGAGGCCAGCTTTAGGATGTTCTCTGCATATAACCTTATAGTTTCATAGCAAGGTGGAAACAGTTATGCCAGGATGAACATCCTTATTCCAATTTTATTTGGTTTGCTGATATAACTTTACCTATTTTAAAACCTAAATGTAGAATGCTGTTATAAAAAACTAGTGGCCCTGGTACAAAGCTGTGGAGTTTGGACCTGCATGAATCATAGAATCATAGAATGTTTAGAGCTGGAAAGGCCCTTAAAGATCAACAAGTTCCAACCCCCCTGCCATGGGCGGGGACACCTCCCACTAGGCCAGGTTGCTCAAAGCCCCATCCAGCCTGGCCTTGAACACTTCCAGGGACAGGGCATCCACAGCTGCTCTGGGCAGCCTGGCCCAGCGTCTCACCAACCTCACAGTAAAGAATTTCTTTCTGGTATCTAATCTAAATCTCCCCTCTTTCAGTTTAAAACCATTACCCCTTGAATATCAGTGTTGAATATACTTGTTCCTATTGTTCTGCACTGTGGTTACATCTGTCTCCTTCTGGAGGAGTTTGCTGAAACCTACAGGAGTTTACTGGTGTAAATGGGTGCCAGCAGCTTTTCTGTCAGCCTCTTTGGAAACTTCAAATATTTGGCAGAGCAGAAAGTGAAGGAGAAAGCTGGGACCATCCTGAGTTTTCAGCAGATAAACATTTAAGCCATATGGAGCACTAGGCAGCTGATCTGCTTTCACATCCTTTATACAACATTCAAGACCGAGACTGACATTGGATGCTCCAGGAACCTCAACTGGCCCTTTTTCTCCCTACCTCCACCTGGGATACCAGTTGGAAGTTTTCATGAAAGGATTGCCCTTAGCAGAATAAGTCAGAATTAATTCATTTGGCTCATTCCACTGCAACCAGTTGAATCACTGTGAAAAGACAATTTGAAACTCATTACATGGGTACAGGCTTCTTGTAAAGTGCTGAGAGATGAGGCCCAGAATCTTACACCCTTTTTTTTTTTTCAACCTGGAAACCCCTCTGAAGAATTAATTTCAGAGACAAATTCTTATTCTATCAAGGTTTTTAAAAAATAAAATCTATTTATGACTCCTTAGAGCATGCACAAAGATTATCTATTGGCAGGAACCAAGATAAAGTTCTCAATCTGATTATTTTACTTCCATTTTTATTTGTGGGGAGATGGCTGCAAGGAGGTAATGTAGCTTCTCCAGTGAAGATGTGTGCTTTGACATTGCCTTCAGGAGTCCCATTAGTCACTCAAATTAAAGGTTCTGGTGTGTTACTAGGAACAGCTATTCTTATTAAACTCATTCATTCAAGATACAAACAAATAAGGCTTTAATCTCATCTGTTGATCAGTGACAAGTCAGCAAATTCATTGAAAGTATAACCAGCTGAGGAAATGTGTGTTTGCTGCTGCTGGCAGAGTCAAAACAAAATGGAGAGCTTTTCTTTATTGCCTTGCAAATATCCTCCAAATTGTGAAGTGGATCCCTTTTTAGACTCATTTTGGGTCTCGTCTGCCATATGAGAGAAGAAAATGTTATAAGTCACACGTAGCAATTGCTATGGCTTATCAATAACCTGTACCAGTTTCAGTTGGATTTTGGGGGACAGGACTCAGTCATATTAGTTCAGGAGAGGGTTCATGGCCTGGAGTAACAGTACTCTGAGTGCCGGATGTACTGACAAAGGGTTGTTGGTTTTGGTTTTTTTCAAAGTCCTTCTATGGACTTGCCATGTGATTCTTGCAGGCTTCAGTACCACATGAGCTGCAGAGCAATTCTGACAGAAAACTGCTGCTTAAATACTTGTTGGCAGAAAATAGTAATATTGTAGAACTAATTAAGTTTCTGGTATAACTGTGTATGCTTAGATAATGATCTGCTGATGGTAAGTGGTAATCTATGGTTATAAAGCCAACTGAACCAGCTGAGCCATGATCCCTGTAGTCCAAGAATTCTTCTGTGGTCACAGAGACCGATATCTCCAGAGAATATCTCAGGCAGTAGATGTTGTCTGTCTTCGTGCTGACTATAAAGGGATAGGATGCTCCAGACTTAAGCATCTCCTTTAAGTTTCTACCTGTAGATAGCATGAATCTGGAACTAAGGATTTATCTTTTTTCTCTTCTTTTTTCCCTTTTTAATGTAAAAAAAGGTTTAAATAAATTAGAAAGTACTTTTACAAATAGTCAAATCATAATAGCATTTTCTTCTTCCTCCTGCTACTGTGAAGAATAACAAAATTTGCTTTTCTTTACACGCTGGAGATGAAGCTGAAACAAATATTAAAGTTTAGACTAACTGTGGCTGGAGCATGTAAGAACCAAAGTCATGTTGGCCTTTGGGATTCAGGTTTGGAAGGAAAAAGCAGTGGCACTAGTCACAGCCTTGGTGTTTCAGACTCAGAGCTGTGGTATTTTAGGGTCATGTCTGCTCAATTGATCTTAAACTAGCATGTTAATAGCAGTGGTATTTGTCTTTTCCAGGTTGATTCTACCTTTGGTGGTCTGTTTCTCTCTACCTGTATGCTCAGGAAAAAACAGCCCTGCATCACTTCAGATTTGGTAAGTTTTCTTTGGGATGGGAAAAAACAAAAGCCTTAAGCTGAAAGCATGAATCTATACCACACCAAATAAATGCTCTGAGACAAGTGTCCATCTGTATCCTGATATCTCTGAAGAATGGAAAAGTGTGGAACATCTTAGATACAGAAACCCAGTGAGTCTGTTGTATCTAGCTAGGTTTTTATACAATGGGCCAACTTCATGGTGTCTTGGTGTCTTTTCAGTTCCCACAGATCTGCTTAAAGTTAAGGCTGGTGTTTAAAAAAGAAAAAAAAAAAAAGCAGCTACTTATCTGTTGATACACAGTATAGTGTTTATTCTGCCAGTGTTTTGTCAACATAAAGTCCCTCAAAACTGTAGGTCTGGAAATAGACGTTTCTTTCCTCTTAGCAGCAGCTCGGTGGTCTGACTCCTGAACATTTATTACCTGCTATTGAAGACTACTATATAAAGGTAGGTGTCCAAAACAATGAAGTACTGGGACGTGCGCTTCCTTATGTAAAAGTACTCTCCCTTATACACTTACTAGCTTCCCTACATAGTTAATAGTAGTTCTCATATGTAATGTTTAATGGTTTGAGCTGCTGTAAGTCCACTGAAACCTCGTCTTCAAGTTCAAAGTTAAAGGGCTAATGCAGAGCTGGTGCATTGTTGTTGTTGTTAATATTATTGTTATATCAGCACTAAAGAAACCTATAATCACTTTTATAGCTGAAAACTACTCTTTGCATGGTTTTAAAATGAACTGTTTTCTTGCTATTCCTGCCACGCTGTGCCCCCCCACCCCCTGTCTCCCCAGACTAGGCACCTAGTAGAATTTAGATATGGAACCAGGTTATAGTTTTTAAAACTTCAGTAATCATGAAAAATGTGAAGTGTTAGATATGTTTTTGTCAAATACATACGTTTGTGCTGAAAAATCCAGCCAATTTTATATTTATGTACATAGATAAATTCATAGACAAATAAAATGTGTTTACATTGGTGTCAATGGATAGAGGCAGTTTTGGGACCTTATTTGTTAACCCATAATGGGGCTAGCAGACCAACTTCTGAAGTCAAGTATGAAAATGTAATCATAAGGGCACAATCAGAGCTTACTATCAGCATGCTCTGCAGCATTAAGACATAGTGGAAGAAGCAGTAGGTATGTGTATAGACTGTGTATGTTATACAGAAACATAATCTTGGCAGAGCTGAATCATCTAAAGTGCTGGTCGTGATCTAAAGAATAAATAAGGGTATGCTTTCCAAAAAATTCTACTGAAGATTTTCTCACATCAGTTGTTGTGACAATAGGTGGCACCCTTATGCCAATAAATATCATCTTGTTTAACTTAACTAGGTTTCCTTGAACTTATCTACTGGAATTCCTTTAACCAAAATTATTGGAATTAAAAGCATAAGCAGGTCATCAAAGCAGAATATTCATTTGGGAAATGGGGGACATGCCTGGAAAGCAAAAATCTAAACTCCGTTCTGACTGTTGAGTTAAACACATGATTTAACTGCCAGGACTGCTCTGTTGAGGAATTTGAGAATTTTGAGTATGGGCATCTATTGAGTGATGCATGCAAACCGTGTAAATGTGTGCTTTATAACTGAGGATTTTGACTCCTTTGGGGTTACTTCAACATGCAAGAGAAATAAGATGTGTCCTGTTTTATTTGCTGTTACACAAACACTTGGGTGCATGGAATATCCAGACAGTCTGAAACTCCCACCTGTGCACAATGAGAAAGGGAATCTTGTAAGAATGGACTTCTCAGTAGAGTTTTTGTCACTTTTGCTTCCAAAGTGAGCCAAAACCTGGAAAAAAATGTTAACCAAACTTTGTCAAGCCACAAGCATTTTGGCTTGCGGTTTGGATGAATGTTCAGGTCACTTCTTACTGGCCTGAACAGACCTTATTCACTGCTCCTCTGCTGAGATTGGAAGGAGATTAGGAAGAGGCAGAAAAGAGAACATTAAAAATGCCTAAATGCATTGTAGAATGATGAAAGCACACCTCATAATAGGAAGTGTGAAGAGACATCTGCTTTTATTGGATATTGATTTTGCTGATAAAATTTGGTATACGAACAGAACTTTTGCTAAGCATAAATTTTATACATCTTTTTATTTTCATGAAAATGGAGTTTAAAGATCTGATGTAATTCTGGGGACATAAATTGTCATAGGCTTGCAGATGGCCCATAAAATTTGCAAAGCCTCAACCATTTATAGGCTGGAATTGGATCAGAAAAAGTTTCACTGAACTTTGCTAGTCTTGGCAGTGTCTCTGTTACCCTTTTGCTGGCATTTTGTTTCATCCTTACATTGCAAAAGTAACATCTTATGGTGGTAATGCAAAACTGAAGGGAAAAAAGAATTTTGAAAGAATTAATGGAACTAATGAGGTTCCATTGTGATTTGTGAGCCTTACTTAACACAGCTGTTCTTTTAGCTAAAATTTTGCTGAAGTAGCTCTGGTGTTGTAGGGAAAATGAAAATTTCCAGTGTTTCATGAAATGTTATTTATTTGGACCTTTCCTCATTTCCCTTTCATCTTCTCATGCTGATTTTTGAAAAGTTTTTTGCAAAGCAGTGTAATACCTGGACAAATATATTCATTAGCATGAATGCTGTCTCCAGGCTTTGGTCCCAAATGGAATTGTTGATTTCTGCTTAGCATTTGCTCCTCAGCAGCAATGGATCTGTGTTTAGACGGGTGGTTACAGAGCCAATAGGACCAAGATTCTGTTGCAAGTCAGTTAAGTCTATTACGTTGCACTTAAATGATATTAATGAAGATGCTTTACCAAACATTTTCATATGCTCATCTTGGAATTACAAATATCCTGTTGCCACTATTGAGTGTATCTATTCCTTGAATTTCTCAGATGGGAAAACTCATAGGTAGAAAATTTAGTATCTTGTAACACTGTCATGTTTTGCAACTTTCTACAAAAATACAAATCATAAGCCTGATTGTACTTTGTTTGATGCTTTAAAAAGTCTTTTTTTTTTCATCTGCAAATTCAATTTGTTATAGCATAAAAACAGCTTAAGGAGCGGTACCACTCTCCAAACTTTTATGTGTGTAAGTACTCATTCTGCAGAAAAAGATGCAGGTTTGTAGGCAGAAATACTTGTAATATTTTGGTATTATACTGGTTAAATAATGTTTTCAGTATGAGTGAGAAAGAAGGTAGAACTCTTAGATGGAAGGTCTGTGTCAAAGTTGCTGAGAGCACTCTAACCTGGAGACCTGTGCCAACAGTAAAGAAAAAATACTTCTTTTGTTTTGTTTGGTTTGGTTTTTTGTTTGTTTGTTTTTTACAGTGCTATTAGGCGAGGCAGGAGCCATTTCTGTCTTGGGAGGGCAGAGGAGAACAGAAAGGCTTGCCAATCCAAAACTCTTCCAGTGAGGGTGTCATTTGGTAGAAGTATGTTCTGCTTTTTTATGGGGAAATAATTGAAATAGATGAAAAGATAATTGAGATTTTCAATCATGAAGTAACTTTTGATTATTTTTTGAGAGCATAAAATGTTATTCATCCAGTTTCTGAAACCAAAAGGAAGAAAAAGTACTCTATATTTTGAGGGAATTGTGCACTGGGACTGTATGGAAGACCCCTTTGCTGTTGCATTCTGCTTTCACAACTAGAGTTCTATTTATCTGGCTATGATTATTTCCCCTGGTCCCCTGGTATTTTGCATATAAAAATCACTCATATCTAACACAAGCTGTCAGACTCCTGAAGAGCAGTGGAAAAAACTTAAGCACTGAATTTGGGCCAGAAGGTACCATCTGTCTTAAATAACAATTTTTCTGAAGAAACAGTCTCTTCATACTGATGCGTGATGGAAAGCGCAGCAATCATGCACTTGTTTTAAACTTCCCATTGTTTCTTGGTTGTAGAAGGACTGCCAAAGTGGTGGTGACAAAGTCATCAACATATTCAGTTCTTTTTCATCCTGGTGAATCACTTACTGTGTGGTCCAGAAACTTGTCCTATTTCTACTGGAAAAATGAGCTTCTCCTGGCAGCAGATACCAATTGAAAGGCCGTGTAATTTCTGGTCTACTGCCTGTTGATAATGAAGTGTACGCTTAAGTTTAGACCTCTGTGGTCCTTGGTGAGTGGACAGTGGAGTCTGACTGGTTTATTCATATGAAGAGGTCCCTGAGGTTGTTGATGAAATGCAGCTAATCTGTGTCTAAAGTTAAATAGCAATATTTAAAATACAGTTTCTAATTCATGTTTCATGTCTCCTAATCCTATGTTCAGTTCCCGAGGGTGCAGTTGCTGTCTTGAAAAATCAAAGTATTAGGTTGTGACAGTGAATGAAGCAGGATCATACTTTGTTGCCTCACTAGGAGTGAGGAAGAGTATTCTAGTTCATCATGTGCTTTCTCTATCCTGGAATGGAAACAGATCGTGCAAAAAGTGTTATCAGAATGCCACCAACCTTCCCTTCCTGTGAGCAGCAGGCCTCCAAAGGGAATCAGTAACTGTAGAGGAACACATTTAATTCTTATGGGGTAGAGGGAACACTGTCTCATTCCTATTCCTGGTCTCTCCTTTTGTAAAGACCAAGTTGTATAGTGAATTCTGTACTCCCTAAGTGTGTTTCACTGCGAGCTTCAAGCAAAATACTCTAGGTTAGCACTATTATTGGGAAACTCATGTGATGTAATAAGGGAATCAGTCACGTGTTCAGTATATCAAAGAGAAGTAAATGGGTGTATGTGTCTGTCTTCTCTTGTCACTAACAGTAGCCTAAAGGGGTAGAAGACCCTTTTGGTTTAATCTAGTTGTCAATTGATTGAGTAGAATTCCTCTTCCATTTCTTCACTTTATCTTTCACAAACATTTAAGTGCATCATCAATTGTGGATACTGTTAATACATCCTATTATTTGCACTTTACCTTACCCTGGCTTTAATTCATGAGTAATTTCAAGATAGCTCAATATTGAGGTGTTCCTTGCCACAGGGATGGCAAATCTGTACACGATTGATTGTTCCTTGATTCATCTTAACAAGGCCCAACTTCCTACCACAGTTGCCAAAGTATCTAAAGGATAACAGAGATTACTTATGCACTCTTGAGTATGTTACCAAATATGCAATATATACATGATATATTAAAATCGCACGTTATCTGTGGATCTATATAAATATATCCCAGGGAATGATTCCCTGAGGGCCAAGCTGAATATTGTAAGATGACCTGTGTGTACATTGCTCTGGGCTAAGTGCATGCAGAGCTGACTTGCGGTGTTTACATCACACAGCGCTTAGTCCTGGCCTTCATGTTGTCTCTCCATGGTCCAAGATGTTGCAGTTACTTGTTGATATTTTTATAGCTCAAGATGTCCTAAATACTGTGTGTAGGGGCTGTGCTGCAGCCCACCAGAGTGAGGTTCTTAAAGCAGGAAGTTGTCACAAGTCCTGGTGCATGTGGTGTTGTTCAAGGATAGAAATCTTGCTGGAAAAATGGAGCCCTACATAGGGAGAATGGAGACAAAGATGGAGCAGTCTCATTCACTATGTTTCTTGAGAACATTCCATGAAGAGAACTGTAGCCAGAGTTGCACCTGGGTTTTGTTTCAGAAGAAGTTTCTCAGCTGACTCCAAGAGGCAGCCTGGAAGGAAACTGATGTTTATATAATTTCTGTGACTGGAGAACAGGACTTGAGGCTGAACTGGGAATTCTTGATTTTAAAGTGTACCTGTACCCAGTCAATGCTGAAGGTAAGCCCCATGAAGCAATGGAGTACTGGTATTGCAAAGGACAGGAGAAATGAAGAAATGTCTTCCTATTACATGTGGTAAGAAATGAAATATTGCTTGCCTTAAGCCACAATATTGTGGCTTGAGTGCAGGGAGGGTAGAAAGACAAAGGCTCTTGAGATCTGAACTTTATACATGGCTACAGAAGCACTCTTTGCAGTCCTCCTGACTTTAAGAGTTTTTAACTGGAGTCCGCTAGGAGTTGAGTCCAGAAATACATGATTGTAAGGTATCACTTACCAGAGGTAGATAAATACAGACTTGGAGAACTCAACTGGTTTTGAGAGATCTTGCTGTTTAATGATTCAGGTATGAGACAAATAGGTGGTTTCTTTCTTTCTGTATGACAGCTTCTCTAAAGCTTGTTTTTCCTGATCTCCCAAAGTACATCAGTATCAGAACAGTATATTTGGGATAATTTGCATAAGTATTATTTCATAAATATTTTAGAATTTCTAAAATCAAGATTTTGCCTAATCTAGTGGATTAAGCATTAGAATGATAAACAGTGATGGATCTAAATACTGTTTTCAATGGGACAGAATTTAGGAAGTCTAGAGCATACTGCACCCTGGCATTGTTGCTGGCACTGTCCTCCGTAATTTTCGTAGTTTTCCCTCAAGATACATTATTTGGATTTTTCACAATGCAGTCACTTCTTTTGATTTTTTTTTTTTTTCATATCTGAACATAGAATAAGAAATTTCACTTTAATTTTTACTGATTTCTAGAAGAAGAATGTTCTAACTTACAGAGTCCAAAGTTTAGGAGTCAAAACCTTTTACAGAAGTAAATTCCATGGTGTATCAGAACGCTTGCAGAACCCTTCTTCATAAGAAAGAAAGGGCCTATTTACAACTCATCTGTACATACACAATGTATGAAGTATTTTGGCTCATTAATCGTGGTCAAATTTTATATTAAAAAACCAAACAGATTGTGTGGTTAGCAGGGATTTGCAAAACTAAATGAAGCACATTCAAAATACATTTTTGGTATAATTCCATTTTCCAAATTCACGTATTAAATATGAATATAATAGCCCAGGTTTCAAAACCAACAATGTTCTCCTTAGAAGTCAGCATCTTTGTTTTCAGAGTGTTAGGAGTTTCCATGAGTTACGTTGTACTCATAGCACACAGAGATGGGTGTGGGTACTAAGTAGGACACTGGCCTTCATGGAGCACTGTGAGAGGTCAGGAAATTTTGAGCAATATGAAGGTTAGAGTTAACATCCACATTTGCAAGTTTCATTACAAGTTCCTCAAGGTTTTCAGTTTCTCAGCTAGGGGCTCAGATTTAAATTCCAGACTTCAAGTATGTAAATTCTTTCCTAGAAATAGATCTTAATGTCTCTGTGATTCGGCTCACTGTTTTCTGCTTGTGGACTTTGCCCCTTTGCCTGTTGAGACAGTAAGCTTTTTGGGGCATAGTCTCCTCCTGTGGGTACGTATGGATCCCAGTGGGAGGTACTCTGAGCTCCTGGGGACAGGACCTCCAATTTTTTCTCTCTCATTGAATAGTACTCTCTGGTAGGACAATTGAGATGTAAGGCCACTGAGTGTGTCCTGGTTTTTAGGTTAGGACAACCTGCTCAGGCCTGGAAGCATTACAATGATATGAATAAATAGTTGCAGGAGATGCCTAATTGCCCAGTGAAGTATCTGCGGGTCTGAGGTATGCTTAGCATTTTGGAAAAGTGTACAACTTCTGGCATGCTTAGACAAACTTTTGGCTTTCCCTTATTTTGTTTCCAACAGTACAGCAAAGATGCTAAGTGCTTTGTTGCTGCCACGGAACAGGTCACCTCTGATTATCACCCCTTTCTGTTACCTTAACATATACCTGCAAATGGTTTAATAAGACAATCCAAGTGCCTTCATGTGTCAGACATTTCCACAGGACCTGTGGGGACACAACAGTAGACTTGACCACTAAAATGTGCTATTTTATTGGATATGGGCAAACAAATAAAGTTTTGGTCAAAGTGGTTAACAAAGACCAAACTGGCGTGCTACTTGCTCGTTTTTCTGGAAGTTGTGTGTACTAGGGAGCTTTGGGCTTAGCTGGAAACCTTGGATGTTGTTAATGAGCCTCTGTCCTTCAGTTATGAGCCTTCAGTGTAAGGTTGAAAGGTGAAAGAAAGAAATCCCAGACCTACGCACCATGCCGCAGAATACACATATTTGCCATGCACAGATCTCGGGAGAAGTCCCCCACCAAGCTGACACTAACACTGACAGCCAGATGTGCAACTCGGATCAGAGCAACAATGAAAATAGGCTGTGGTTTACAACTGCTTGCAACAATAAACAAAGCATATCAAAGGATCCCCCAAAACATACTTTCTCTGTAGAAACCTACATGGTTTTATTATTCCAGTCTCTAAAGCATTTTTGTCATTTTTGTAGAAGAAGAATTAAATAGTTGCAGATTCCTACCAGGGACAATTGTCAGGGACTGGACTGAGCTTACTGGTCAACCACATCCATCCCAAAGAGACTGTGTGCATAGTCAGCAAGAACTTCCTTAAGGAGGATGTTACTTGCCAAAGTCTACTTCCCTAAATTTGTGATGCACTTTTATATGGGCATTACTTATATAAGGCTCTTCCCACTGCTGTTACGAATGTAATTTTGTGTAGCTTCAGTTGGGCTGTGCAATATTCAGTTCTTCTGTCTGGTTAACAGGATAAAACAAGAGTGTCCATCCCCTCCAAGTAGATATTAATTGCTTTTTACAGGTAGGCACAAATATTACAATATGGCATGACAAAATGCCATAAGAAGCCTTTGAAACACATTTCAATATTTAAGCATTTAAAATGTGTAAGGTGTAAATTGGAAGTGTTGCCCTGTAGAAAAATTAATTCAGCTTTGCAAACTGATCTGGAAGAACTAACCTGTGAATGGGAAGGCAACAAAAGCAGCTTTAATATGAAAACAAGTAAAGTCTCTGTTTCAGCTTGCTTTTTTCCTGAATCTATTTTAAATCTTTAGCATTCTTTTAGCCTCCAGATTCCTAAAAAGTTGAAAGATGCCTTGTTCTCCAAGGCTCATATCACCTTACTAGGAAAGCCATGGAGGAGGACTCATAATGTCTTCTATTATATAGCTATTATCTTTACTTATTGTTGACATGAAATTCTTTGCTAAAGTTCTGGCAATAAAGTTGAAGAAACTTATTCCCTAAATTGTTTCAGCTGATCAAGCAAAATTTGGAATTCTCTTTATGTCCTGAAACTTCAGAAAGTTAATAGTTTGTGTTATCCTGACTCAGTCAAACTCTTGTCACTTTCCTGGAATCTTTGTGGGCTGAAATACTTAGGTATTTTTATTTTTGCAGACATCTGCACTCTGCCATGGAATTAAATGTGAGAAAATTTTAGTTGTATTTTATTACTTCAGAATCCTTCTCTGTAAGGCACTCTAGGTGGAAAAGAACAGACAAAATAATTGTTCTTGGATTAATTTCTTCTATTCTGGCCCTCCCCTTTTTACCTTGGTGTATTACTTCTACAAGGTTCTGGGTTTTCCTGAATCAAGCTAGGAATAACCATCAGGCAACAAAATAGATAGGTGATAATGTCAGCCATGCATGCTACGTCTTCAGATGATCACACACAGTATCATCATTTCCTTGCTTCTTAGAGGTCACATTTTGGAAGCCAGTTGTTAAGGAAGCATATCAGAAACAGAATGCCTGCACAGAAATCTGTAAATTCACTGAATTACAGGAGAAGGAAGGGAGGTTTGGAGGACATTGCTGAGAAGCTAAATGATACTCCTTATAGTAGACTTTGTCTCAGATGGATGTTACCCCGTGATACCTAATCAGAACCTGCCCTTCTCTAACCCTGAAGATGAAGCTCTCTTAAAAGGTGAGATGCAGGGGAAAAAATGATAAAAACATTCAAAATAGGTCTGCCTGTCAAAGTTGGTGGCTATGAAATTCTGGGTGTGAGCAACTGTGACTTCTTGAGTTTTAAGATGAAATTAAAATGTTCAGAAAGTAGAGATAAGGACTGTGTGCCCTCTTCTCCAGGCAGTGCATGCTCTCCTGAAGACCCAGAGAGCTTGAAACCCTTCATTGCACAGTAGCATGGCTACAGAAAGGTAGAGTTAGTCCTGGCTGCAAGCAAGAATACAAGCTTAAACATGAGACTGAAGAAGACCTAGAACCTGTGCCCCACACTTTCTGGGCATATGGTGTTCCTGGTGTCACCTCTGAGAAGGGCAGATAGTATTTGCTGGGAGCCTTTATCATCATCTGCAAATTTTATTTTTACTGTAGGTAACTCAGTAGCTGTCTCACCGTGTCCGTCTCTTCCCATTATTCGTGGTAGATTGAGGACTTGTCAGTACGTGGAAGCGGGATGGAAGCTGGAGCACTTTCCTAACTCACTGGATAGTCTTTACATGCTGCAACAGACAAGCTGTTGTGGTCATGGGATTAAAATATTACAAGCTTTGTTTTGAAACAACGACACAAGGAATGTTTGCAATGACTCCTTGTGCAGTGGTTTGTGATTTAGCTCATGTCTGGAAACCACAGTTTCTAGATTGCAGGACAGCTCATAGCTTGGGAATTTCCAAGGCAACTATTAACTGGAATGTCAGTTTATATAACTGTGTCTGTGTGAGTTCAAGTTTTGTCCTCTTACAGGTGGCAGTGGTGCTGGGCAGGGGAAGGGAGAACAGGAGAAAACCTATTACTGTTCATTTTGCATGGATGCGGTGGAAACTTTGACTCTGACCCACCATGTCTGGAATTAATCTATCTGGCAAATCAAGTACAATCATGGCAAGAAATGATGTTTGCTACACTGAAGCCTTTCCTATGGGGCCGATCCAGCTTCTTATGAGGTCAACAGAAAAGCCTTCATAGGCTTCAGTGGGAGTCAGAACAGCTCTAAGTGGGCTTTGTATGTTCTTCACGTCTTGAATGAGTGCAAGGGCCTTTGTTCCATTCTGAAGTTCATTCTGAACTAGACAACCACAAAAGGGATAGGATCAGAAAGTTCATAGGAGGGCATTTGAGACCCTTTGCTAAGAATGAGAAATACCATCTCTGTTGTGTCTTGGTCATATTTTTTAATTCAGTGCTTACTTAAAGAAAAACACGTAGAGAGTCCTTGCAGAATTCTATGAAGTAAATACATAACAAGAAGAAATGGCTTCAGTCTGACCCTCTAGTCCTGTAGAGGAGCCCCACTACACCTGTACATTAAGTACCTAACCTCAGGCATGAGGCATGGTTTCAGACACACCTCTCCAATTAATCGGTTTGCACAGTGATTGTTAGAAATTTCAGGTTAAGATATCTTCTTTTTTTTTTCCTTTGCCCTCATTGTACATGAAACCAAGGTGGGAATTCAGCACCATAAACACCAGCCTGCACAGCAGTGCCCAGTTCTGCTGCTTCCTTAATACCTGCTGAAGTGAAACCACGCAACTTCAGTTCTGCAGAACAGGACAGCTTCTTAGCATGGGACTGCATAAGGTCAGAGGCTGAGAATTGAGAGGCTATTATCTGCTGAAGACACCATGAGCTGTAAGAAAACGTGTACACTCCCCAAAACCCTCGTCCACATTCAGAGCATGTCTGAGCTGACTGGGCACTAATGAGTGAGAAAAAAACCTTAGGAAGGAATGAGAGGCAAGAGACTGTGTTCAGAATGTACTTTCTTTCTTTGGTTGTTTTACTGGGGTTGGTATGTCTCCAAGATGAAGATAAAAGATTCTTCAGGCACTCCAGGCTGTGTGTTTTTCTGCTTTCATTGCCACTTTTTTCCTGACAACAGGAGCGGTGTCTGCTGCAGATTTGGTGCCTGGGGAGTGCAATAGAAAAGCCAGAACAGATGCAGTACTGCAGCACACTCAGACTGGCAGAACATAATAAACTCGTGGAGATAGTGCTTTCAGAGGACCAAACACAGTAATGTGGTGAGGACTCAACTGTGGGCAAACCAGGATAAGAATTGCTAGTCTGAATTTTTCCAAAATTGTCTTCCCAGGCTCTCAAAATAGCAAAACTGTCCTAAATACTAAGAAGTAGAAAACCATAATATTACCAATGAATTATTTTTATTTGCCTTCTCATCTCATTTTAAGGTGGTTAATTTTGTGTTGCTTTAACCCTTTTTGGAACTGAATGCTCTTAGACTACCATATAAGAGGAACGCCTAGCTTTCTCCAGTGCCTAATTAATGCTTTTTTCTTTAGTCACCAATGATTCTTTGAATTTTTCGTTGTATCCATCATGACTAAAAATCTATGCTTTTAAGGTGAAAGGTCTGATTGCAGTTTAGCATCTTTGACTGGGACAGCCAAATCTTTTCAACAAGAACCACAAATATTGAAGGATTCCTAACACAGTGGTGAGAAATGTTAACATTACAGACATATTTACTGAAAAGTGGTGTTAGTGTAGTAAAAATGGGTGATGAAAGCTAATGAACACTGGTGTAGAAGATTAAAAGCTGCATTCATAGCTGAGACCCTCATGTCAGGAAATGTGGTGAAATGCTTTCTTCATAACCATGAGTTAGCAGAGTTTACAGCAACCTACTTCTGAACCTGGCGTAGATATTTTCCAGAGGTAAACTGCTGCCTAGACTCTGTGAATCTGAATATTATTGGACAAAGAGGGTCAGCAATCCTTCTTCTGAGTAGATCTTGGATTAATTTGTAAGATGCAGAATTGTGCTAATACCTTAAATATAAGAAAACAAAATGAATGATAGGATTTTAAGATGGGTTTTGTCTCAACAAGTGAGTGAGGCATTTTAATGCACCATAAACATGTAACACTCACCTCTTCTGCATTACAAGGTAACATATTGTTTTGTTTTTGGTTTACTTCCCACCCTCTAACTGTTGTTCTGTTTTCCATTACTGCAACTTGCAATGTTTACAACAGAATCATTGAATCATATGAGAAGGGTCCAGCAAATCTTATTTGTTCCACCAAAATTCCTTCCATGTGTCAAAGCTTCTTTTTTTCTTTTGCTAATTTTTGTCATGTGCTCAATTTTAGTCATTTCTCCCACACATTGGAGGCCAGCATCCTTCCCTCACCACTGACAGGTTTTGAGGCCTTACAAGAAGTAACCAAAGTCTGTTGGACTTACCACATCCTTAGAATAATGAAATAGCTGTGCATAACTAAAAGCTGCTCTCAAGAAGAGGGGAGATAGGAAGAGCAAAATAGAATAGCAAAAAAAGGGACTTGGACTGGAGTATGTAATTGGTGATTCAAATTAGAGATGCTAAATGGTATGATAAGAAATGTAGACAAGAGATAGACCTTTCCCTAATATTGGAGGAACATAGGATTTCAATATGGCTGACAAGACATAAAATCAATTAGCTAAATTCAAGTGAGGGAAAGCGTTGCATCTCCAAGATAAACTGAGTAAACTCGTATGGGAGAGTGAAAGGCAGCATGGGATTTTGAGCATGTTTCTCTGTAGTCCCTTTGAAGTTTGTCGGCTAGAGCTCAGAGTCACCTAGGATTCATCAGGGACTACTGTGTACTTCATTTTCTCAACAGTGCATTTTGTGTGTGTACATTTGGGGGCAGGTTTCCAAACATTTAATGCTTCCTTCTTTCCTTTGGGAAAGGATAATTTGGGTCATTGGTCTCTAAAGAACTTTTTCCAACAGCGGTTGTGATTTGCTCAAGGAAAGTGAATGGGAATTCTATTAGAAGCAAATGCATAGCAGAGACATCTACTACTGCCCTTTAGCTGCTGGAGACTTTGCTCTCGTGTGTTTTATTTACCTCATAAAAAAAAGCTTAGAACCTTGTAAAAAATATATATCACCGAAAAGATGTGAGACTTAGCACAAATATATGCCACACACATAGACTGGTCTTTTCTTTGCGTGTATCCAATAAACTTTCTTCTTTTTATGTTGTTTTTTCCAACTTCCCATTGTTTCCTCATATATGAATTTGCTTTGGCTTGGGCCACGCTACCTCCATTGTTGTCATAGGCTTTTTCTCTCTCTACAAATTTATAGCTACCCAATAAAAAAAAAAAGTGAGGATACACTTTGTTAGCAGAGCCAAAGTGTGTAAATGTTTATAAGAAGTGATGCTTACATTAATCTTAAGTAAACTGTAAGAATATATAAAACTTTAAATGCTTAATACTTTCTGGACATTACATTTTGGTACAGGATTAGAACTTTTGCTAGCCAAAATGTTAAGGAATAAAGAACTGGAGCTCAGATCCGGCACTGTCACATATAGGTTTTGAGTATATGGAAGGTTTTTAAACAGTGTTTGAAAAAGTACTTGAAAATATTTGGGTCATACTCATAACCAGGCCCCAGAGGAATCTTTGCATTCTTCCATTTGGTCAAAGGCCTGTATTTAGAGAGGTGGAGGACTCAATGTGCTTCCTCATGGCCAGTCATCCATCAGCAGGACTACTGTCATAGTTGGCTCTGCAGTTGCTGTTCCTCATTCACATTCTTACTGCAGAAGCCAAAGACTCTGGAATGTGGATGCTGAGGCATGGTCTAAATTATCTGTCTTTTGCAAGGCAGAAGTTTGCTTTTCAGCACAGTCTTTAATTGCACAGAAGAAGCTAGGCAGAGTATTTGCACCAGCATGCTACTTACAATCAACATGGTTTTCATTTGAGAACTTTTTTCTTTTTTAATCTATTTGTGAGTATGCTCCTTTTTTAAGATGTTGGACTTTATTTTCTTAATCTTAGGATCACTCAAGTTTCCTGTAGAGGAATAATTTATCCATGACCCTCCGGTATCTATTTTATTGTGCTATTTCTCATATGAGATTAATTTGTAGTGCAGCCTTTTAGTATAGATGGAAGCTTCCAAGGGTCAGAAAAGCCCACAAAATTCACTAATTTGACGTAGTGTGGGTATTACTGGCATTTGAAAATCATGTCTGTAACCTCTTCTGGGGTTCATAGCTGCAGCTAGACAGAAACGTTATAGAGAAAATGATAGTTTGACCAATAAGTCTACATTACAATTCTTGTGAAGCACTGCAACAGCATCTGTAAATTGATTCTTTTGATGATTTTGTTTTTCTGAAAAGGAATTTTTTTTTTTAGGAGAAAACAAAGTTATTACTTTTCCAGTTTTATTGCAGTTTTGTGTGCGTGTACAGGGAAACACTATTTGGCCTATCTGGAGAGATGTTGTCTGCATTGGCGAAGTCTGAAGAAATAGTGTGTTTTCTGAATGAAGGTTTCAGCAGCTTCTGTTTCATATCAGGGTATTTGGTATTCTGTTTCTACATGTAGAAATGGGTACATTAAAAAAGTGCATTTCTTCCTTCTTTCTCACCTATGTGAGCAGGACAGGGTATTTCACTAAAATACAAATCAATCCCAGTGAGATTTTGAAGGAAGTTGGTAAACTGTGGTTTGTCAAAAGTATTTATTGTGATTACTTCTGAAATCATAATGTCAATAGCAGCTTCATGGGCATTTTGAACACACTGCTGATGATATTAGGAGATGTGTAAAAAACCAAAGGAGTTTAATAAGCTTTAATGATGCATTGGTGCAATACAAAGCAAGGTCAGACAAGCCATAAAGCAGGCTGTAATATGGAGTTGAATACTTACATGAACAGCATAAACCACTGGGTGTGAAGTGCTTTCTCAGTGGCCACTGCTGTGTAAAGCTGGCAGGGAAGTAGCCTGCTTCCATGGGATTCTTTTTCATGGGACTCTAGTCTATCTCCGGAGACTTTCAAAACCCACCTGGACACGTTCCTGTGCAACCTGCTCTTGGTGGACCTGCTTTGGCAGGGGGTTTGAACTAGAGGATCGCTGGGGGTCCCTTCCAACCCCATATCATTCTGTGATTCTGTGGAGGTCCTCCTACACATTATGAATATTACTGTCAAAATCTTTTTCCATGGAGTGTTTTAAGAGAACTGTATTCTTTTATGAAGAAAAGCTCTGTCAAAAATATTCTGACCATCTCCTATAAATGTTTTGCAAACATTTTTTTAGCAATCCTACTTGGATTTGCACTTTCTTCTGGCAGTGTAATATGTCTGAAATGTGTTGTTATTCCTTTGGACAGTCACAGTTTCTGTATTGAACCTGAAATGATCCTATCTGAATCTCTTTGGTGCCTCTTCTTACCTCCTTCAATCTAAGCCTTTCTCTATTGCCATAAAGAAGTCTCCCCGATGAAACCTGTCTGTCTCTATCCATCACAACTTATTTTCCATGAGATTTGTACTCCTGTGTCCAAGTCAATTGAAATCAGACAGTGGGTTCAGAAGTTCCTGGGGGGTGGGTGGGGGGAGAACACACCCACTCCCACAAACCCAACATGCTCACATCAGCCTCATTTCCTTCGGAAACCAGCTGAAAACCACAGAAGTGTAAATTACTGCAGGTGGTGAAAGAGCTTGGCAAAAGAGACCCCGTGGTCCAGACTGTGCTCTGAATCACATTAGCATCAATGCAGATGAGCTGCAGAGACATCAGGGAGGCCAAGTCCAGGTGTCACAGACTCAGCAGTAAAGCTGTGGCCTTGGGAGTTAAGGTTATGACAAAGGTTATGAGGACCCCAGGACAAGCAATGCACATCTGTGTCCTTATTGGTGATTTATGCTACTCTCAGTGCAATTTTTGCAAAGAGTTAACTAGAATTATCCTTGCTGACTGCAGAAACATTGTTCACACTTAAACAATGTACTGACCCTACCTTACTTGGGTCTTTTCTCAATGTTCCTGGCTGTCCTAAAGGAACCAAGGAGAAGTTGGTTTTACTGAAGCTGAACTTTGAAATCTTCATTACTTAAGTGGGTTTGATATTGGTTTGCAGTCAGGAAAAAAAAAAAAAAGAGCTCACAAATGTCCACTAATAATATTTCCTTTTCACGCTCCTCAGGCTGTAGTTGTGTCTCTTTTACAGCCTGTTTCTCTTTGGTGGTCTTAAACCCAGTAGACTCTTTCCAGAGCTCTGCTGCTTGTGCCAGATGCCTGCAGTGAAATTCAAGGGTGGTAGGAATGGGCTCCAGCCATTATACAACCACAAAAATCTCCCGATGATTCAGAAATTTCATTTAAACAATAAAAAGCAGGGTACAGATAACAGAGAAAAGAAGAAAAAAAATAAGATGCAAGTGTGTCTCTCCTTTACGTTTCATGGACTACATCTGTTGTAGCTAAAGATTTCATTAGTGCAGCTGTTGTCTAGCACTGTCTGCTTTATACTTAGTTTTTCCTATGAAAATGCAATACACTAAATCTGGGATGAATGTATTAGATGCCCTGTTATTAAGATACTTGGGTGACTAGTGGGTGATTCTGTCACTCTATAGATCAGGCTATTATCTGTGTAGAGCTTTATAGGATATCTAGCAAAAAAAAGGGGTGGTAGTGGAAGGAAGTTACTTGAGTCAGCAGCTGTGGGAAAAAAGAAATAAAATATTGGAACATTTCTTTTTATATGCTTGGCAATAAAATTGAGACCAAAGGCCAAACCAGCAGCTGCTCATTCTCATTGAGATGTAGGTATTTCTTGGGGGGATTCCCGAGTAACATTTTCCCCCTGTGGCAGGCACCCTAATCCACTGATTTCAATGGAGAAAGTATCTGACCTTGTGACTTTTCATTAGTGATAGTATGGCTACAGAACTACAAGAATTGCTCCTCTAGAGCAGGTCTACTATCCTGAGTGTTTCTGATGTGCACATCTTTGTTGCTAACATCTGTGATTCTAACTCTGTCATTTTTATGTCAATCATAATAGAAATGGGAGACTTAGCGTAAATCGATACAGAACTGCCGTGAGTCAGCAAATTATCTCTTTGAAGGTGTAGGTTTGCTGCACAAACTAGTGGACTGAGTGTAAGCAGCTCAAAGTTTTCTCTTCTTCCAGCTTTTTTTTGTGCGTGTCTGTTGACATTAAAGAAAGTCTTCATGGTGGGAAAGGGGAATCGGAGCACAGGAAAACTGTAGAAACTTGAAATGAGTAACTGCCTGATGCTGGACAATACTTTATTTCATGGATAGTCTTAGTGAAGGAGGCAGCTCTAATGATATGAATAATCAGCTTTTACTAAGTTAGGAGAATAACTTTGGTCTTACAAGTTTTCTGCCAACTCTTCCCCTTTCTTTGATACTCCTGGTTCAGTGTAGCTGTTAGAGCCACTCTGGTTGCATTTTACTGCAGAAATTGCATTTTACATTCAGAAATAACTGAGCTCAGTATGTGTCCCAGTGTCGGGTGTTAGTATGATGTCTTGCGAGTCGTTGTCATGACTGTTCACAGTTGGCAACAAATATTTAGACATATAGAGAAACTGGTAACAGAGCTTTATAAACCTGCGGAATTAGCTTAAATCTGACCATGAATTTCGACCTGAAATTTAGGTCAAATACAAGTTAATAGCGTACATCCTTTTTGTGGTTCTAGCCTTAGTCCCCCTGTTCCAATGGAATTGGTTGTTTGTGCTCCTTTGAAAAACCAAGCAGATGACTGTTAAAAGACCTGGAAATGTTTTCCCTATACAGGAAAAAAATATTCTGAATCCTAACTTTGAACTTTGTGTACTGTGATCGAGAATGTTATCACATAATAATTCAGGGAAATTATCTTCACTCAAAGCATCTTCAAGTGACCACAGATATGTTCTATCACATTCCTTGGTACATCTTTAATGTGTTAGTGGACTTTTATATCCCATTCCATTTGTGCCTTTCCCCTTGGCCTGCCGTGAGACTTTTTTATTTCATCTTATTTTTTAGCTAGCAAACAAGATTATAAGAACAAGATTTTTAAAACTATTTGCTGTTGGGAAGTAAGTTTTAATCATTCAAATGCCTTACATGTATAATGGCTGTTTTAAAATAAACAAAAGTTTATGGGAAGAAACCCACACACAAATAACGCCTGGCTTTAGTTTATGTTCCTTATTTGATTGAAAATACCATTGAAGTCATTCAGATTTTTACTGAAGTGTGAACACAGAATATCAAACCTTGATTATTTTAAATATGTCTTTTTACTACATTGACAGGAACATGTCTTACTTTGATATTTAGGTTCTGATGAAATAGTATCAACTTGCAGCAATGTAATTAAGGGAAAGAATGAGTGAAATTCTCTACAGACTTACCACAGGCTTTGGAGAAGGTTTATTATTCTCAGGCACAGTGGCAACTAAAGCTTCTTTACTCAGCTACACCAATATAAAGCATGATGTATATCTACTGCTGTAAATGAAGTGCATTCACATCTACTATTAGGGGCAATGGCTTTAAGCTTTAAGCTGGAGAAGAGCAGATTTAGATTGGATATTAGGAATAAGTTCTTTACTCTGAGGGTGGTGGAACACTGGAACAGGTTGCCAAGGGAGGTGGTTGAGGCCCCTTCCCTGGAGATATTAAAGGTGAGACTTGACAAGGCCCTGGGCAACCTGGTCTAGTTGGGGGTGTCCCTCCTGGCTGCGGGGAGGTCAGACTAGATGACCTTGGAGGTCCCTTCTGGCCCAGGCCATTCTATGATTCTACTCTGTGTATTGCATAAGTTTTAAATGTCCTTGAAGAACTTACCAATTGGAATCCTTTATATCTCAATATATTTTGGGCAAAAGCAACTTTAAAGTTATCACTTAAAGTGAAATTTTCAGACAGATAGCCTTCTAGTGGCAGTGTCTTCGATGGGCTTTAGGATGACAAAGGAGAGAGGGCTTGTGTCTATTTTCCTTGTCCTTAGAACCTCTCTGCTAATAAAAAATTAGCTGAAAAAACCCTAATCCATCAAGAAGAGGACAAGGCAGGAATTTTTGAGGGAAATATAATTTGGAAATGCTGATTATTTTTTTCTAGTATAAAAGAACAGTTTCAATCAGTTTTTGATTTTCACACTCAATTTTGAGTAAAACTCACAAGAAATTACACCTTTGGCATTATTTAAATGAAAAGTTTTGTTTTCCAGATGCAAACTCCTGTTAAAACGTAAAGCTAAAAGGTCCATAAACATAAATTTAAAAGGTCAACATTGAAATATCATGTATTCTAAAGAAGTGCTTTGAATGAAAGTTGTGGAGAAACTTCACAATCATTCATATCTAGACAGTAGCAAATAGAGAAATAGAATTCTTATGTATCAATAGAGAGAAAAAAGTTGTATCTTGCTGCCACAATTATTTTCATTTTACAGATGGGAAGATTGAGGCAAAAGAGGAGAAAAGTTTTTTTTCATAATGCCTAAAGTGGGTAGGAATCAAAAAGTATGTCAGCAGGTTCATGCTATTTGTGTTGCATCCTGACCACAGGGGAAGCAGTTCTGCGTAACTGCCAAGAGAGAGGGTATATTTGCTGGGCACAGCTTTAAGAGCACAGGCAGATGAGTTTGTATCTCCAAGTGTAGGTAGAATTATCCTGTAGAGGCTGCGCTGTGACTCACAGAGTTAAAAAGATGTTGTCTTTTCCAACCTGGTGCTTATATTTGGACAGTTGATAACTCTAGAATGGGTGGATTTGCTTGGAAGCCAAAACCAGGATGAGAGTTGCAACTTAACCTCTATTTGTCTAGACCACAGAATAATGTTGACTGCAAATCATAAAGTTCTGCAAGTCATCTGGTCTAGCCTCTGGCTCAAAGCAGGCCAGCTTCATATCGGGATCCACTTCAGAGTTAGATTAGGTTGCTCAGGGGCCAGACAGCAATTCACAGGATTTGGGTGATGTTTTGAGCAGATTGGTACTCCAGCTCTGTGCCATGGAAGAGGAGCCATGTTACAACTAATTTGGATAATTTGGGCAGCAGAGTTTCAGTGATAAAGAGTCAAAGTGTCTCAAACTTTGCCTTTTGAACCACTGAGAATGGAAGTCATCATCATTCAGGCCAACATAAAATACCTATGCAAGCAGACAACTGATGGAGCGGTATCAGATGCCACAAAAAATGGCTGCCTGATAGCCACAGGTGGTTTGCCAGGAGGAGAAGCAACACAGACAACTTTGGCAGATGGTTCAACAAGCAGTGGCCCTGATGTAACATGGGACAATGCTGCCAGCAGCCTAGCGCAAGTGTTAGCAACAACTGCACTAGTGAGTCTTTTAAGAATGGGGGCTACCAAGAGGATGCTTTGTGCCCTCTGTCCAGTAGCTAAGTGACCCTCTGATGAGGTGACCAATCTATTTGTCTGTTACTTGTGTGGAGCCCAGCCAGGAGCTGACCACAAAGCTGTGACATGATGCTGGAGGCTGGCACCATGCCAAGTGGTCATGAGTGGGACCAACCACCCCCTAGAGCATTGCCTCATCTTTTCTTTAGTCCACGTGAAATTGTGCCCTCCTGTTGAGGCTGGCCATACTGAACTGATGTGACCTAACCAAAGAGATGCTCTGACAATGATTCCAGGAAAGAGACGGATCCCAGGGGAAGCTGGTTGTATATAATGGCTTGTGACCTCTGGCTGTGGTTGAAGCTGAAATGTCATAGTGGGGTGTGGGTTGTAGAGCTCATGCTTGTGGAACAATCTGATCATGCAGCGTTGGCACGGGACAAGGATTTAGCACTGAAGAACCATGTTGAGACGATAACTGGCTCATGGGCAACTATGCAACGGCTGTGGCAGCATCTTGATTGCCTTGAGAAAAGGCACAGGAAGCTTGGGAGGGGGTGAGAAGATTTTTTCATTTGCAGGCACTGTCACTGCCCTTGGTTGTGCCAGCCTCTATGGGGCCTGGCAGGCTTGTGCCTTCCAGGCTAATGGCAGCAGTGGCCTTGTGGCTACCTGGTTAGCTGCTCCTCCTGCCAGCCTCCCACTTTCTGGAGTGGGGCATGAAAGGCCAGCAGGAACTAGCAAGAAGCAGATGCAGCCCAGAGCTGTATCTAGGAATGGGAAGGCTATGAGGAAACAATCCCCCAGTCCGGGAGTCCTGGTTTTTTGTGTTGGTGTAGAGGGGGCATCTATTGCAAATAACTTCTGCAACGAGTGCTGCTCTGGACTAGGGCCATGCCCCAGTGACTCTGGTAGAGCTAAAAAAGGAACTGAATATTTTTCTTCTAGAAATGTCCTAGAGGGATAGTGTACTTTGTGGTGTTAATAATGTAAGAATTCATAGACAATTGCTGGCAGAAGGGGAAGTGGATGTGGCCCAAAGCATTAGGAATTTCTCCTTGAGGAGAAAACTCACACTTTCAGTGATCTTGAGGCTGAAGTAAAATCTGCCAGGCAGTAAGGAATTGTAGGTACTAAATGCAAATCGGATAATTATCTGTAGCCTCTGAAAAAGACTAATAGGAAAAACTCTCAGGTATTGGAAACAGGTTTGCAATTTTAGATAGCGTAATGGTTAGGGTAGTATTAATAGTAATCTGAAGTACCAGATCAGAGGGGCTGCTTGCTTTCCTTCTCACAGAGGAAGGCAGGAATTGATTTAGATGGGTAAGAAAGGATAGCATAATAGCGTTCGTAATTAAACTGGAAAACTCTTTGCATGTTATAGAAAATACAAAACCATAGTAAACCATGTCTAGCAAGTATCATGATCTGCTGATAAAGCATTTGCTCTACTGATAAGTAAGTAGTGATATCAGCATGTTGATATGTTTCAGGAATGCCAAAAGATGGGACCAAAGGAAAACTGAAAGAAATTTAATGTTACAGTCAGTCACAAATACTTATATGAGTTTAATAAGTTGTTGCAGGAATTCTGAACATTTTCCAGAGACTCACAGTAAATGTGTCACTGCTTAGCACGTGAGAACCTGTACTGAGGAGGGACAGCATTAGCAGAAATAATGATGAAAACCTATCAGTATTAGAGAAGGAGCTGTAAAGAGAAAAAGCAAAGGAATTCACATTCTACCAAGTAATTTTTTGTTTCCTGGAGATGAGAAATAGTGTACCTATCTGGGCTACTGCATAGGAAGGGAAGATGGAATCATGGCAACTGAATGCAATGAAGCCTTGGAATACAGTAGAACTGTGAGCATCTTTCTTGTATAGGATAATGTCACCTGTTTCTTCCAGAGCTTCAGCCTTATTAGAGCCCTCGTGTCAGTTTGTAAGGGAGGAGACAGGAAATGTTTAAAAATCTGTTTGAATAGTTTAAAATCCCTGGTGGCTCTCTGCCCTAGACAAGGATTTAAACTGTCATGTGGTGCATCACCTGGAGGGTAGGGGTAGTCGTGTCACACAGTTTGAGCAATTTCAGAGAACAACAAGCTGGATATGCATCCAGATACTGGATAAAGCTGAATGGGGCAATTCCCAGAGAGAAAGAGAGCATCTATGTTTCATTTGGGAAAAAAAAAAATACCTATAACCTCCCGTCTCTGCCCCTCTCCACCCCTGAACACTGTCTGTATGGGAGACCTTCTAGTAAAATGACAGAGATCAGAGCAGCTGCGAATGTCTCACCAGTCTCACCAGCCCTAGCATCTTCCTAGATGTAGAAGTGAACTTCTGTCTTACTCAAGAGGGCCTACCTATAGCACAGAACAGGGGATACCAGTCTTGATGCCATTGGATGTATTTGTACAACAGGTAAGAGGGAAAATAAACTCATGAAAAGCTGAATGGTAAAGACTTCCCTGAAAAGAAATGCTAAAATTCTGTCCTTTCTTGGCAGCATCTGCTATAAGGCTGGCAAAACCTGGTAATGGGGAGGCATTTCGTGAAGCTTGAGATACTGTTCTTTGGTGGGGTGGGATCATGTTTTCACAGGGTTATGTGAAGTATATCCTGCATTTTTCTTCTGAAATCTTTGGCTTGGAGCTATTTAGGTCACCAGGAAGATCCAGAAAACATATTGAAATGTAATCAGTGTCACTAGTTATGCCAGCTGCAATGTGTTCCGTGGAAATGGCCTGGACGTCTGTGATTGAAAGATAAACACTCGGTAGCCTTCTGCCTGGGAAAATGGCTGCTTTTAATCAGCGTATTCACAGACTTGAAATAAGCAAAAGAATATGTAACAGCTTTCACTTTGAAAATCTCAGCCATCTTCTCACCAGCCAAGGGCAGGACACTTGCTGAACAAAAATGAAGTTAAATCTATTCAAAGTTTCCATGTCATCCAGATTCAAATTACCAGGGAAGGATAATCAGTTTCTAGGCTGGATGCTAGAATGGCTCAGATTCCCAGCTCTTAGTGACGGTCACAAGCTAGGTTGATACCAGGATTTCTTGTGAATTATGCAAAAACAGCAGAGTCTTTGCACTTGGGTGGTGGCCTTCTGCAGAACAGAAGCCAAGATGGCATGACATTACTTTGGAATGCCCAAATCAGATACATCTAGAGCTGGTCTGCTAGAAGACTGCCATAAGGACAGATCCAGCAGCTGTATTGTGGACCTGCCCTTTGAAAGAGATATCTGGGATATAAACGTAGAGGAGAGGGATTAATAAGAATAGCCATGCTATCATAGAATCATAGTATTGTTTGAGTTGGAAGGAACCTTGAAGATCACAGAGTTCCAACCCCCCTGCTGTGGGCAGGGACACCTATCCCAGAGTATTGCTGTGTTATCCAGGGTATGACACAGTGGCGCCATGCTTTGCTCCTCCCATACTTAGATGCTGTTTTGCAAGTAGAACCTCGGCTTCTCCTCAAGGCACCTTTTCCTTATGCCCTGAATAAATAGAAATGGTCCTCATCTCAGCTGAAGGTGATGCTGATCAGGTGGCAGGTTGATACACTGGAGAAGGTGAATTTGAGCACAGTGATTTCTGGAGCTGAACCATGCCCAAAGTTCAAGTCATTTTGGTATCCTTTTGCGGTTTTGTTTTTCACATGGGTGATTTGCATATTCCAGTTGCAGGCTTCTGCAAAACTGTCTGTCAGTGTGTGTGTCATGTACAAGGCAACACTGAGGTGGCCTTGACAAATACACAGTCTGCTGTATATAGATTCTGTCTGTGAATGGTTCTTGTTCAATGAGTTCTGCCTCACAGTCCCAATGAAAAAGTATCTGGTTATTTCCTGTAGGGATGTGCAGTATGAGCTGGCCAAACCTTACCTGTGCTGCCCATTTGTACAGTCTTTTTTTAACAAAGGGAGCCTTTACACAGTGTGTTACTGGTCATTCAGGAGGGAAATCTGTGAGAAATATGTGATGACTACTCGTGATGTTCAGGGCAGGAGAGTACAGACGAGCAGCTTCTGCAACTGTTGGCAAATAACTGAGAAAGCATTTTATACTGTAAAATAAACGAACAAAGTACAAAAGCTGTGACAGCTGCATGCACAGGAGTAACTTGAACTATTTAAAGCCTTTTTGCAGAATTCAGCCTTACACTATGGAAGCTGAACCGCGATTATAGGATCTAATGGAAACAGGAATTTCTTTAGTGTTGTCATAGTTAGCAATAGTGGAACTGGCTTTATCAGAGAGAAGGCTCTCTGTGGGCATGTAGTGAGCATAGCACTGTTACCACCTTTGCCATTTTTGCCTTTCTTCTCACTGCCCCTCTGGAGCTCTCCAGCAGAGGTCACGTAGGTGCTGTGTGGCAGTGTCTGGTAGGAGGGCAGTCCTCAAGCTGATCTCAGCCAGGGCACCCATGGCTGTTTTCATGTTTCTAATGCATGGAGGAAGCCTTGGCATACTTCTGCTTTACAATCATTTATTTTTCATGACAACTGACCAAAAGAGCTGAGCAACTTTACTCAGAATTTCTATCTTGAAGAAATCCTGACAAGCTGATGTTTGTTTCAGTTCCAAATCTGAATGAAAAAACAATATAATGTAAGTTTCTTATGGGTTGAAAAGCTCAGATGAGTTTTCATGAGAAGTAACTATTTGACAGAGTGAAGCAGTTTAGTCAAAATCAGTCTGTCCTTCTATACGCTGTGAACAAGTCATGGAGGGCTGTGGTTTCAGGGCCATTAACTTATTATTTTGCTTTTCAAGTCATGGTCTTGATTTGGTTGATGTATCTTTTCATGTCTATCATTTCCACCTTTGACCTTATCTCCAGACAAAAGTGTTGTTGGTGTGCAATTTTATTAGCATGGGCTCTGCACAAATCCAGACTTACTACTGTATTGACAATACAAAACATTTTTTTAAACACATGAAATTAAACTAGGCTGAGAACACTTTGACTTTTCCTTCTGATGTTATAAAATGAATGAATGCAATTTATTCTCTAGCTTTGAACTTGAACAATAAATGAGGTCAGAAAAGACAAGCCAGACTGAATATTTCCCCATCAGAAAATGGGATTTACTTAAAACAGAAATAAATCTCTGCATCTGTTTTGTGGTGGTGTCTCATGGGACTAAGTTCCAAGCCCCTCTTGTTTTATTCTCTCCCCCAGGACCTGGATGGTATCTGCATTACACTGCAGGATCTGCTCTGATACTGCACTGTTTTATGAGTAAAAAAGTCTGGCAAAAAAACAGGTTTTAGGGATGCAGATGCTGGGGGACACCTAGAACTACTCACCTTCAGCCATAGAAGGGATTCATTTATTCTCTGAAATGGATGTTGACATGCAAAAAACTATTTGGGTGTGATTTTCTTTCCCCTAATGAGAATTCTGTGACAATCGGTTCTTTCCTGCAGAATAACAAGAATGCAATTACTGCTCATTTTTCAATGGGAAAAATAAGTCATTGGATTTGTTTCTTACTTATTATTATTATTTAGATTGCAGTCACACTTACAGGTCCCATCTATGTGTGGGACTTATTTCCTTGGGCATTATGTATCCTCTCAGTAAGAACCAAATGAAAAAGCAAAGTTTGGGAGGGACTAAACATGTAGACCTTTTACATTCCCTTCCAGAAGAGAATCTATAGGAGTAGGATTCAGAAGTATTATAGAGATAGCAAAAACTTTTGCACCTGGTGTTCTACAAGCTTAGGTAAAATAAATTGCATTTATTTAAAATAAACTGGTTTTGATGACATTTTCTCATTTCTCAAATCTTCACTCTGGACTGGAAGTTTCTCCTTGTCTTTGACCAATCCAAATGATCCCAACTGTTGCATACTCCTGCTAATGTTTCTCTCTTCAAATATGCCAAGGTAGGGCAGTTTCTTTACCTCCCGTGGAAAAGTAAGAGAAGATCAGGAAGGAGGATTGTACACTCAAGTGACTATCAATTGGGGTGTTGGAAAACACATATATCATACTGACTGTTGTTTAGTCTTATGTGCTCAACAAGTAGAACATCTGTACTTTGATAACATATGCCTGTGGTGGACTCAGAGGCACCTTATTGAACATGCCTGAGATTCATGCCCTGCTGCTTGGAGAAGAAAACTATGCACTCTTGAATCCATCCTAGGTGAGAACAGTAGGTTCAAACTCTCTCTCATGCTAACAAGGAAAAACTCTGTAGCAAGGACTGAGGTCTGCAGTGCCTGCCTTGTGTGCCTCTGCCCAGGTACGGCTTCGGAGAGCCCTCGGTTTGCAAGGTCAACATCACGTGATAACTGCCTGTTTTCTGTATGGAGATGATGAAATTATTGGTACTTGGTAAGGTGCTGGAGATAACGTCCCTCCTTCTCTTGAGCTTCCTTTTTTTTCAGGTGTGTTTGTAGTTTTGGATCATTTTTTAAACTATTTAGAAAGTGGCTATAGCTTTGAAATGGGATTGGGTGATACTGCTAATTTCATGTGTGCTTGAAGGGGGAGAGGGAAATAATTGGCTGCTCTGTTATATCTTGAGGCATTGGAAATGGTATTACTTTGACTTCTGCCTAAAATAGCTCAGACCTGATTTCCCAATATGCTGATAAAACATCAAAATACCTCTGTTGAAATCAGTATTTCAGAACGCTCAAGTGAAGGTGAGTCACCAGTTTTAAGTATATATGGTACAGGCAAATCCTGAAGGGAGATAAGTCTTTACTGAAACTTAAATATCATGGTACTCCGTATTCTGCACTGTTATTGATTTCTTCTTAGTTGTGGTTTGTGTGGAAGGCTGATTTTCTCCATTCCCTGCTCCAAGAGGTTGCTATTTTCATTCACTCTAAGAAAATAAACTCATGGAAGTATATATAAACATTTGCTTCAAACTACTCCAGTAGAATCCAATCCAATATGTAGAGAAATCTTTCTAGTGACTGCAGTTTGATCGTTTCTCTTTAGTCCTGTAGTGAATGACAGTTTCATTTTAAAAAAAAGAATAGGAAGAAGGCTTTGGTGAAAACCAACATTTGGCATTTGTAAAATGAATCCAGGTGTAGCTGGTTTTCTGTTGGCTTACACACACAGTTGTGTTGTGTGTTGTACTTTCAGCAGTTCACATGTGTTCAGAAATACTGATCTGCATTGAATCCAGTTTCATGTCGCCCCAGATGCTTGTTACTTACATACCTATGCAAATTCTTCACAAGAATGATTTAACCTACTTGATTCCTAGTAAATTATTGCTTTCTCTGACTGTATCAGGTACCGGCTGGTTTGCAAGTGCAAACATGCGTGCGAACAAAGCCATACAATAAAAGTAATCCTGAAGAGTCCTAGTTAAAGCTTCTGGGTTCAGAGGGCACAATTCATCCCTCACTGACACTGTGTAACTCAAGTCCACGTGGTATGATACTGTTTTTGAATGAGTGTAATAAAAAGCCAGATCAGACTATTAGCCATGACAGGACTGGCTTTTCAGGTCATGATCATATTTTGGTTTGCTTGTGACATGTATACAGAACTGTATAGCAATGTGTAACTTAATCAATACTTCTGAATTTCTATGACACAGATGTGCAATTGCTTGAACATGGTGGCAAGAGAAGCAGACTGCGTCAGGAGTTGAGTTATTAGAAGTATCAGCAGACTCACTCATTCTCCACCTCAGGATAAACAAATCCTCTGTGTCAGCATGGGATGAGATAGCTCAGCCTCTTATTTCGTGCTCTTAAGCTGGAGCCTGAGCAGGACTGTGTGCTGCAACTTGCCGTGTTCTGTGGTCAGGGGAGCGCCAAAGTGACCCTTGGAGTGGCAAGCTCTTTCAGTTGCAGTTGGTGTGCAGGTTGTCAGTTCAGCAAAGTTCCAAGGAGCTACAAAGCACACCATATGTAGGATTGGTCCCATTTGATTAGACATATAATTTCTCTTCCTGCCTTCACATTACTCTCATAGGGCTGCTTCTCTACACATCAAATGTTTTGATTCAGATCTCCTCCTTTGCCAGTCAAATCAAGACTGTACAAACTCCGTGTCTGGACAGGTTTTCTCTTGATGATGTGTCATGCAGCATGTCCCCTTGCTTTAGCCAAGCTCAGATCATATGTCAATCATAGGAAGTTAAAAAAAAAAAAGGTGGTTGAACCACAAAACCAATTTCCAAGACAGAAAATCAAAAATAGAGATGTTGCAGAATTGAATGCCAAGATATCCTGGCCATCTGGGAAGAGGCCATTGGGCAAATTAAATAGAAAATTTCAGTGGAGATGTAACAAACAGCAAGTGTGTTGCAAAGCCTACAAAAATCTCTGTAGACCTTAATGTGGTTGAGTCATGGTCTGGAATTTGAGTTGCTGTTTGATATCCTAATTATTTATAGAAAAGGTAGCATTATTATTTCCCAATGACCTTTGCTCAACTGTTGCTTTTTAGTTGTTCTAATTGCCACCACTCACATGAATTATTTGTGTAGAATGAAAGCACTAATACACAGGAAATTGAAAGTGTCTGGTGTATATGTTTCCCCTTACCCTCTGCTGCGCATGTAGAAGAAAACAGCTTTTAACTCTGGCATTAGCTGACAGTAGGGAGCTATTCCTGATTCCTAAAGCTTGGTCCACTGTCAAGATGATGTGACTTACATACATTCACTGCAATGCCCCAGTATCCAGAGAAGTACTCAAAAAAAACCAGTCAACAATTCAAAAGGAAGTTCCATAGCTCTTTTTTCCTCTGCTGACTACCATAGGTGTAAGGTGCCATTTTTCACTGCTTAACCTTGGGTATTAGGTGTGACGATCTGTTTAATAGCACTGTCTATGAAGAAGGCACAGTCTAAGGAAGATGATCCCTTGGTATAAGTTGACATTCTTTCACTGATTTTCCTAGTGAGAGAATCATTTGCATGAAGTGAGGATCATACCTCCAGTCTGTATCCCCAAAGATCACAAGTGTGTGCCAAACTGCCTGAGCCTTTTGTGTTCGTATTAAGTGCAGAGATCTGAACTCTGCAGCGTAACTAGGCTGGTTTAAGAGGACATTACGTTCAGAGATGTGGACATACCCGAGTAGACTTAGGCACACCTGTGGATTGACCAAAGTATCACAAGATTACTGAGCAAGGAAAGACTGTATAAGGCTGTCTGTTCGACTCTCCTTTTATAAAAGAAATATCTGAAAGTTTGGTTCAGTTATGTGTCTTTGCCAAAGGAAAAATGGACCTGAAAATTACCTCACGTTCAGACTTACTTCCTTCTTCTCCTTCCACCTGGAGCCTTGGAGTGGGTGATACAAAAATGTTGTGCCAGCTGTGCTCTGGACGCCTGCACTGGATCCATGAAGTCTTTTGCTATCTCTTCTGGGTGAAGACGACCCAAGAGACTAAGCTCGTGTATCTAAGGGAAACCTTCCCCCCTACACAGACGATTCCAAAATGCTACTTTTTTCTTTAGCATTCAGTACATCTAAGAGGGAAGTGGAAGGGTGTTACTTCTCACCAAGAAGAACACAGCTCTCAGCAGTGTTGGTTTTTTCATCAGAAGAAGCCCAGAGTAAGATGATCACAAAGTTAAAGGAAACAATGGGACTGTAAATGTCATCTAAACATATACATCTGCAAGCCATTCTCTCCTGAATGCTTGGAAAGTTTACTGTCTAAATATTACTTTTTCTTACTCTTTCCCTGCTCTGTCTAGCTCTGATTGTTCTCAGCCTCAGAAGAGAAGGTGGGTGCGCTGCACAATACCATGCAGTGCACCATCGCTGTAGAAGTCTTTAAAGTCCAGATATCGCTCCATGTAGAGCAGTTGAAAAGCTTTGCCATTAAACAGGCAGGTGGAAGCCTCGGCAAGGAGCCCAATGCAGGAACTAAACCATTGCAGGCATGGCCCCATTAAAGTACCTTTCAGTTTGGAAATGAGAAAAATGCCTTAGGCAGACCATTCTCAAAATAGCATTGCAGACACAAAGCCAATATAAACATTAGAAGCTCTTAAAGTGCATTTGTTTGAACCATGGGTTTGAACTGACTCCTTCTCTACTGACAGAGAGTGCATATATCTCACTAGCAGCTCTCTGGAGAGTTCTCAGCTGTTTGCATGGAGAGAGACAGAGACTGTTCTTTGGGGAGGTTTCTGTAACATGGCTGTTTCTAGAAGGTAAAAAGTCAAAAGCGAAGTTCTAGAAACCTAGGAAATAAAATACTTTGAGAGCCCTGGCCATCATCTGTGTTGACAGAATTCTTCTGGAGTTATTAATGTTATTTATTTGTTTTTACAACAGCAGCACTAATTTAGTTTTATTAGAAGCCCCAGCTGTGGTTGGTGTTCCATTGTTACAATCAGTGGAGTGTCATGTCATAATAGGCAGATCCTCTCTGAAATATTAATGCTTTTTTCTGAGTAGCAAGACAGTGTATGGGAGGTAAAAGGGATTCTTCTTCTTCCTATTCTTCAGTTGGAAAATGGTGGCATGCAAAATACCACAAGTTCTCCAAGGCCACCCACAGTCCAGAAACTGTAAGCTGGGGATTGTAAATCTATCAGCTTTAATGAGGTGTCTGGCCAGAGAGAGTCCAGTTTAAAAATTAAACAGAAAAAGCACTGAAAATGTACTGTAGCCAGCATATTGTGTGTGTGTACTGCTGAAGGCACAGAGAGCACATGTATGTGCGCTCACCTCGGTCAAGACTGAAGCAGAAGAGTGAAGATTTCAACAGAGAGAACAAAGTTTGCTGAAAATGCAGACTGTATAGTTCTGAAAATGACAGTTTCTCAAAAATGACAGAGTTATAACTACTTTTACTTCCATGAATAGCATTTCTGACATGTCCATCCACCATTGCATTAACAATGATTGTGGCCTGATTTTCTGGACATAATGGGTCTTAGTATTGTAAATCAGCATAGAGTTCCTTGATCCGCTGAGTTAGATGTTACCCCTCACACTTGCACCAATGCAGGTGCTCAGTTAGTTGGATTATGTTTCCTGACTTTCACCAGGAGGTCAATACAAAGTGCAATGAAAGGGAAAATAGCCCAGCATGTGGTAGAGGAGGCAAAAAAGAGTGTAAATTAAAATTGTTTCCATTCTGAAGCAAAGAACTTTAAAAAATTCATTGATGAACTCTTTATGGCTGAATATTTCCTGTCCTCTCTCATTCCATGCTTTCTGAAATATGAAGATAGGATGTTCCAGATGGAACTAAGTTGCCAGGACGACGGAAGGTTGTTTGTGCAAACTGAAAACCTTAAATGTTTTCCTTTCTTGGGTTTGGGAAGATGGTATTCACGGGTAGCGTTTGTGTTGCTATGACCCCTTAAAGGACTGGGTTTCAAAAGTGATGCAGCCAATCACTGATGTTGTCCTGCCTTAGTCACTGGTCAGCTAGTTTCATCTACTGCTTGGGGAAAAGCAGGAAGCTGAATAGGAGAAAGTCTGTTCTCATCTGGAAAGAGGGCAGAGTGCTATAGAGAGGAGATGTGTTATTGAAGAAAAAAGAAGTTGAATTTCTTCTGTTATGTTTCATCATTTTCTGTTTCTTTAATGGCAGCGTGAATTGATGATGTTAGGGTAAAGATACGATCACAGATTTCCCAACATGTGATTCTAATGCTGTAAGGCTGATACAGGATCTGAAGGGAAAACAAGGAACTCTTCTAAGGATGGGCCTGATTTATTGCCAAATGAAGTCAATGAAGAGAATTCCATCAGCTCTTACCAAGCTCTCCATCAAAACCAAGTTAGACTTGGTTTTGAGTGTCAGAGTTAGACATACCTTATGGTCTGCCTTCCTGTTTTGCCTTCCAGCAGAAAATAATCCTTTAAAGTTGTGAGCATTCCCTTTACTGCTAGTGCTGTTGTTGCTGGGTGGGATAGGGAGTGCAGGCTTGGAGTTTGACTACATCTGACTACCTGATGTTCTCCGACTGGGAACAGACTTCAGGGCAGCCTGCCGTGACCTTGCAACTCCTCTTGACTGTGTGAGGGCCCTATGAATGATGAACCCTTCTCTCCATAGTGCAGTGATAGTCCTCATTTGTGTGATCTGAAATGAAGATGTCCCCCGCACACGAGCAGAGCATCTTGTTGTCAGGTACTTGTTTGACCATAGACAAAAGCATGTGCTTGTACCTATGGCTGGACAGCTTTCATCTGCATGGAGGGGGGCGTGACTGAATGTCATAGAGGCGGAATAGCTTGAACAATTCCTCAATGTCAACATCTTGGGGGCCCTCAGGATGTAGCACTGCAGGAGAGAAGCAGGCTGGAGGAACTGCACTGGGCCACTCCACACCTATGGCACACAGATTAGCCACCTCTGATGAAACCTTCCAAAACCCTTGATACAGTAAATAGGGACTATGTTATTTCTCCATCTTGTCTGTATATGCTATATTAACAATTCACATTGTAAGGAAAGGGAGATACTCCTTTAATTAGGTGCTAAAACAGTCTACTTCAGGCCAGTTCCACTTTGTTCATCACTATCTACTTTTCCCTGAACTGTTTGTCATGTTTGTTCTTGATTTTTTTTCAGCTGTTAAATAAAGGGAACTCCTTCAATTGCAAATAAAGAGCATCCTAAAAATAATTTTGATTCTTGTGAATCAGAAGACTGCCTAAACCACACCCAAATAGATGGGTTTTCTTAAAAATTGCATTGTATCAGTTAAATCCAAAGCGAAAGTCCCTCTAGTCACTGGTAGGATGGGGGTGGGAGTGTTTACACCTTTTAAGCTGTGGCCAGCCCTGCCCAATTGGCCACACCTGCACTAGGTTTTTTAGCAAGGAAGGGGCTGAGCTTGTAGGGGAAGGCTGATTTCAAGTAGCGTGTTTGTGTTGCTTTTATGAAGAGCTGTAAACTGAGGAAAGACTGGGTTAGGAATATGCTACTCTGTTAGAGTGAGCTGCAGTTCTGAGCTTTGGGATAGAGCCCTTTTTATAAGATGAGGGTAGAATACTGCCTGGATGAAACCTCTTGCTGTGAAAGTGCCTCCTGAAGAAGAGAAAATAGCATGGAGAAGCAGCAAGGAGTGGAGATCAGCTCCTCGGTACAAAGTTTCCTGAAATTTGAGAACCTTTTTCCACTGGAAAAGGGCAAACTACGTGGGGTGCTGCTGAGACTAAGGAATAAGAGCAAAAGACTTGGCAATGTGCTTGCAGGCCTTGTCCTCCAGTGAGTCTGGTGGCAGAGGAACGAGGCCTAGTAAGCTTGCTGCTGACTGGTACAGCTGAAAGGCAACAGCGAAGAGTAAAAACAAACCCTGATGAGTGGGGCTGGAGGAGAGATCCAAGGTTGCTTTTTCCTCAAGAAAATCCTCCTTTGAAGGTTGGGAGACTTGATTCACTCGCTTGGTGTTACCTGTCTGTAGGCCTACAAATGGCTGCAAGATGAGATCTGCTTCAGACACGGGCAGCTTGTGGAAGCAATGCAGTGTTAGTAGATGCTTCAGAATGGTAAGTGTGTCCTATGGGACCAGTGTTGGGTCTTAAAGTGCAAATGTCTTTGACAGGCTTACTTGGAACAGCCTTATTTGGATACCCTTGGCAGAGATGATGGACACTGGCTGGTATTATTTTATATATGTGCTTCCAAGAGGGCACATGCCAACCTACTGCAGAGCTGTGGTGAGCCTGCTAACTTGCTTTACGTGACTCTGTGTGCCCTTTTAGCTCACCAATTCTCATCCTCTGCAGCTGAGGAGGAAAAAAACTGTATAAGGCTGACTCTTGTGATGCAGTCTGGTATTTGAGCCTTTTGTTAAACTGATAGCATGTTGTTGGGGTAATGTCTGTGAAGTTAAAGCATTTATCAGAACAAGCAGTGATGCTTTGATTTAAGTACAAGGAGGATGTTGTAAATCCTGGGCTATTGCAGGTTCAGGAAAAGGGTGACATCACTTAGACATGCTTTTTAAGCAGGCTCACCATAATCTGCAGACTTTTATTGGTCCAGATGAGGTTGCAAGTGGCTAATACCTAGCCTTCATTTCTTTTGCACTTTGAAGAATTAAGACAGACGTTGATACATACTGTTGTTATTGGCTGGAAAGAATGGCTTGAAATCCTGTGTCCTAGGGTGTAAAACTTAATCCTTCTTTTGTTAAGAAGACCAGTTAAGATGTATGTAACTCCTGAAGCATCAATCATAGCTTGTCATCATCATGTGCAAAGCAACGGCCAGTGGTTTCCTAGTCCACAGAAAACTCTGAAGCTTGCATAAAACTTACGCAACTTTTCAGCTGCTTGTGCCTGAACCGATTTGTGTAGAGGTGCTGGTGCTTAGGTTTTTGCTAGAAAATAGCTGTGAAATCTCACCCATACTGATATGAGAGAGCTCTTCCTTGCCTAAGCCAGTTGTAAATCCAGACTGTGTTGGGCTGATGTGTGTTATGTTTGCAGCAGACTATTTGGTGTATGTGATTTGCCTTGAATAGTCCCTTCTCTGTGATCGTTTCAGTAACCAAATTAGTGATGGTGGTGGTTATAGCACTGATGAGCTTACTAGCTTTCCTGGTCTCTGTGCTTGGGGAGGCATGCAGAATGCATCCCTGCGTTTCACATACTGAGCTGAGGATGCATCTCCCACACCTGATTTTTGTTACAGCTTTGTAATATGTTGCTACATTAATTTTTGGCTGATGCTTCATAAATATCTTTCCTTTCATGATAAGGATGAGGAAAGGCCTCTGCAAAGAATTTCTTCATCAAATATTTTTTTGAGTCTCAGCAGAACGGGATTGAGAAACAGACATGTTGAGGAGTAGTAAGTGTAATATGCACACTCTGTAATAGAGGAATAATATAAATTTCACACTTGCTACTTAAGTGGAATGTTTTGGGTTTTTTTCTAACCTCCTGATTTAAATTTTGTGGAATTTCTGTCCTTGGACAGTGTTTAAGACTTAACTAAAGTCCCTGAGCAACCTGGTCTAATTACAGCTGCTCTGAACTGGAGGTTGGAGTAGATGACTGCCAGAGGACCCTTCCTGCTTAAATTTTTCTATGATTTTAATAAGAGTATCCCGTACCTTTCTCTGTGTGGTGTGTGATATGTTATGCTATTTTAGCAGGGATTTTCTGATTCAATTAAGTCATTTACATGGAAGTAATCCTTGAAAAGATTAATAAATGTTATACCACATAATATCACCTTACCATATGTGCTACTCTTCATATCAATGCTTGGCTGAATTCATGGCTGCTGTAAATCACTTTGGCTATGTGGGTAGTTAGTTGCAACACTTTATTTTATATATTCACATCTGAAACTTGGTTTTCTCAGTTATCTATTAGCTTTTAAATTCAAAATGGGAGCTCTTTATGACTTGGGCTAAGGCTCCTTGGGGGTGGCCAAATAAAATTCATGATTGCTTCTAATCTTTTCCTTAGTACATGAGAACTGAGCCCTAGGATGCTTTTATTTTAATACAGGAGTCCTAAGTACTTAGTAACTTTAGTACCTTTCAAGCTGGTGAAATGGCACTGACTTCTATTGGCAGACAACTTGGCCTATTCTGCAGTGTTTGAGGGTTGACAGATTGAAGATCCAACCTCTGCCAGTTGGCTAGGAGGGAACACCAAGCCTTGGATGTGCATAATCTTGTGGGAACAGTCTACTTCTGGAAATCAGGAAATATTTCCTTAAACTGCTGATTGCTGGGAGACTATACCGCAAGAAGGATAATTCACTTGCTTTGTTTCTGTTCCTAAACAGCTGTTTCCTGGACATGGCTGGAAACAGTGTAACTGGACTAGAAAGACCTTTGATTTAACTCATTATGGTTGCTGTTATTTGTCTGTAAAGTAATGGCTGGTTGGAACTATGCCTAATAATGGTTGGTAAAGGAGGACCCAGACAAATGATACAGCTGGGGATTAAGGGAGGATGCGTTGATGAAGAGTGGTGGGGCTGGTCATGCTTGACTGTTGAAATGAGGCTTAATTGCTGCTGTTCAACAAATACTGCTGCTGTTCAATGCATGTTGCTAGCTAAAAATCTCCCTTGATTTTAAGGTCTTAATCATATCACCCCAACAATCAGCAAAATGGTCCTATTATGTGAACCACAAGATGTGAACAAGACACACCCACTGTCCACATTTGGCAGCTTTTTTAAAAAAATGAAATAACAAGCTACAAGAGAGCCAAACCAAACCCAAAATGAAGGCAAAACCAAAAGGACTATCCAGATGGGTGTGACACTCTGTCTATTATTTGAAGTGGACCTTTTTTCAACAGGTCTCATGACACAGTTGTCCCAAACTGGAATCCAAGTCATCAGGTTTATGGTAACAAATGATTCAAAGTAAGCAACTCCCTCCCCTTCTGTATGTTAAGATTTCTTTAGATTTCTATTGTGAGATGAAGGAAGGAAGAAATCTGTGGTTGTCTAACCTCAAACATCTAGTGCAGAATTCCATTACTAGTGATGGATAGCGTGTTGTGGGCATACTAACTGCAAAATGTATTAATTAAGTTGATGCATGTCTTAATTCAAGGCTGTCTCAGACATACTTGGTGTACCCAGGTTCCCCTTCTAATGACTTAATGGAGGCTTTCAAAGCATGAAAATCTCATGGTGTCCCAAAATATTAGGACTAAGATGATCAGGGAGCCCTCTGAAAATGTAACTGATGTTACTGAACACTCTCTATTTACTTTTTCCACCTATTGCATGACTCTAAAGATGTTTAGGCAGTTAATTCTCTAAAACCTTCCTTTTTGTGCACCATTACATATGTAGAACTGATAATTTTAAATAGAACATTCTTTTTATTTATTGAATATTTAGATAATTTTATGAGGTATTCCAGAATAGAAATCAATAGTTTAGTTGTCCATAAACAAAACTTGTTGATAGATGTTGTAAATGGAGAAGCTCTTAAGTTTTTCCTCTGTATGGAAATACTAACTAGAACAAATATCTGCTTAACTTTTTTAGTTCATTCTGACTCTTACAGTAATTTATCTGGCTTTCCAAATCTGCTGCGGTCAATTAAGATTCACAGCACTTGCTTATTTTGAGTGAAATCCTGGAGCGTCTGAGTTATTAGAATGTGTGGGGTTTTCCTCTGTAATATATTGGTGTCTTGGAAGCTACTGCTGTGTGCTCTCCACCTTTGGTCATAGAGAACAGAGTGGATAAGCAAAACTTTCCATTTGTTTATGGCACATGGTCAGTTGCATTTCAGCATGCACTAAACAGATCTGACTCTGTTTAAGTTGGTTGATGTTCAGGGATGGAAATGAAATTACAAAAATGATCCCTTATTATAGATGTGTTAAAGGTGCTCTCTTCTGCAGTAATTTGAGAAAGCATGTTAACATTTGCTTTAATGCATAGCATATTATTAGACAGCTCATCTGAAACTCCTCTCCTATCTGAAGGTGATGGAGCAGACTTAGTCTAAACACACGCTCAGGACTAATACGTAAGCAAGGCACTTTTTTTTACATATTGAAGACTTTGGGCAAAATTTGAACCCCGTATATGTAAAACAGGTTGTGGTTTTTTTCCTTGGCAGAAGAAAATTTCAAATTTCTGTTTTGCAAAGTGCTTCTCCACAGAATCTTGCCCAATTTCACAGTTGGATCTCAAATTCTGTTTTTCCAGTACATTTTCTTCCTATATTAAATAACTTCTGTATTTGTGATTTATAGATGTCCCCAAAAAAGTGCTGGGAGTGTGTGTGGGGGTTCTAAAACATGGCTTTGTGGGTTTGAAAATGTATTGCAGGAGTGCCTATAAGACTGCCTTATCATTGTCTAGAATCACTTTTGTTAAGTGTCATGTAAATACACTTCTAAAGAGTGATCTGAATGGAACATCCTCCGTGGAAGGATGTGATTTTTATTATTTCCTAGACTAGAAAAAGACAAAAACATTCAGATTTGACCATCCTTATTTCTTGGAAAGATGGAGGGAGAACAAGGATTCTGAGAAGATAAAAGTAAAAATTGAGACATCTAATCAATGTTCTAAGATTGGGCTTTTTTTTGCTGTCCTACAACACAGGTTATACTGTCTCTGTGTGTATATTGGGTGACTAGTTGCAATCCACTTGAATAAAGCTGTTCCCCTTCATAATGTAAAGTGATGACAGTGCAGTACTTCCGGTGGTGATCCTTAATAGGTTTTCAGAGTCTGACTGCCTTTCAGGTGTCACACGGTGCCCTTGGGTGTAGAAATCAGGAAAATTTCTCTCAGTGGTAGTATAACACAACCCTTTATAGATTGATCAGTTGGAGTGGTGGGGTGTAAGAGCAAATATAGATTGGAAGCTATCCTGGCTATCTCAGAAACGGGTCACAAGATCTCAACAACCTGTAGCAGGTCAGTAAATGGACTGTGATGGGATAAACCAAGTGACGACTTTCTGATTGGTGAAACTTTAGGAAAGCTGAAATAAATGTCTTTTTAATAGTGGAAAGAGTAGTTTTTCTCCTGCATTCATTACCTCTGATGGATGAGTATGTATTTCCTTAGGAAGATCCTCTGTATTTGCAGACTAGCATGTTTGCCAAGTACTGCTCCAATTAGAATATAGTAAATATTTGGTTTTGATCGAAAGCCCAGTAAATATTTGTGTATAACCCATATAAATGGTTAGAAGCCTTTTACAGCTACAGCTAAGCAGGCACAGCCCTGCACTAGCCATTCCAGAAAGCTTCCTCTTTTTCTGAGAATTAAATCATATAGTTTTGTGGGATAGAACCAGAAATAGTTGCCATGCTCTTCACCTTCCATGGAACGGGAGATAGGGGCAATGAAAGCACACATAAATGAAGATGATTCCCAAATATTCAAACTTGTCTAAACTTTAATATTGAAATGAAAAGTCTGGATTCAAGTTTCTGCACCCCAGGCCTGTCTCTAATTGTGAGGGTGGTTGGCACAGTACAATTTTAAAATGTTGGTTTGGTTTTTTTTATGGGGAAGGATAGCATCATGACAGAGGGGTGGTTATTTATGATGCCCCGAGAAAGGGGTGATTGCTTGTTATTCCTTAGTTTAGTCTGTGAACTGTGGTTCTTTCCCCGTATTTCTGGTTCTCCGCTAGCTTCCCAGACATGTATATTGTCCTCCACTGTGATCTTAAAGGGCTATTTCTTTCCTACACCTAGAAATCTGCTTGCTGGTACTCTACAAAAATGTCTGCTCTCACTTAATGTAGCAGCAGTTGTGTAGATGCATCAGTGTTTAGCTGTAACTTTATCAGTGGTTCAGTTTTGTTCCGAATTCCCTGTGGCATCTTCACAGTAGTGTAAATAATGTAGTAAAAATGCCTTCTTGGTTCTCCTGTTTCAATAGAAACACAGTGCTCTCCCCAGAGTCATTAAACTGATGTGAAAACTTGGTGCAAGTCAATCTCTAAGTGATTTCTTTCTCTGCTGGTTGTTAATATGCTGAGGCAGAGCTTAATGCAATAAGGTGAGTCTGTCGCTTTGTGGGTTCAACAGCAGTAATATAGAAAATGCTTTCACCGCTGCTGATAGGCCTTGCCACAGGCACGAAAGGATGGTTTCTCCTCCTCCTATTTGGGGAGCCTTAAAAACTAGGGACGCATCTAGAGCAGAGGAGAAAGCTGGGAGTGTTACGATGAAAGAACTGTGATTGTACTTGGCAATGAGAACACGCGTGTTAATGCTGACATAGCAGTTCAGTTCTCAGTATCTGTGTGCAAGATTTTTGGTTGAGGAGGAAATGTTCTACACACGTTCTTTATTTCATGCTTTTTCATCACAGGGTTTATTCTTTTGCTCAAAGCACCTTGTGCAGACTGTTGTCTTCTCAGGACTTGTTCAAAGATGACTTGCTCTTCTGGCACAATCTAGCAATTTCCCCAGTAGGTTCCTAAAATGCGTGAGGCATGCCTAAATGTAAGAGGGAATGGAGTACTAACCAGATCATCAGGAGGTAGTATATAAGTTCCATATGAGCAATACCCAGATTTGCAGCCCACCAACTCTGTTTTACTACAGGCTGTAAAATGATTGTTTGTAGTTATATTAACATAGGCACAGGGATGTGGCACCAGTGATTTGTCTCTTCATATATGTACTTGCATCAAAAACTTGCAGAGGCAACTTTCTCTTATCTGCCTCCATAACATGCCTGCCTTGAAAGGTTACGTTCCATGACTGTAGACTTACAGTTTAGCAATGCACAATTAATGACATTCGTCTGTATTTGGTCACTTGCTGAATGTGAACACTAGTTGGGTTTGGGGCTTGAAAAAATTCCCTGGGCCAAAAGTATGGCAATAGATCTCTCTGTCACTAATTTAGTAACTGGGGTATGGTAATTTATGTATTTATCTTTCAAAAACACCTGGGTGAATTATTAGGCATTAAAATTTAACAAGAGTTTTTGTATCATCAGATAAGCGACTAACCTTATAAAAAAATTTCAAGGTCTTTGTTCAGACTTTAGTTTTTTGAGTTGGAGTCTTTGACTAATGGAAACATGAAGAAAATTTCCAGCCTCTGTATTATATGACCTAGATTTTCCTAAAAGTCTTCTGTTAAAGGTGTTATAAAATCAACCTATGGATTCATCAGCCAGTTATGAATGGAGCTCAAATTATTTTTGCAGTGTTCAGTACCACAAGGTCATTAAGGTAAAACATTTAACATGACTTCAAAAAATAAAGGTGCTGGGCACACCTGTGGATACGATGGATATCACAAGGCATCTTATGTTACATACATGTCTTGCTTAACCAGGGTGCTTGAAAGGTGAACTCTATTGTGTCAAACATTTTAAAAATAACTGACTGGAAGGTTTAATGTAACAATAAAACATCTATCTTGAACATGCTTTGTAGTGAGGCTGTTCCTCAAAACTGAGTGTCTGGAACCACACCTGAGGAAACCCCAAACATTGAGAGTTTTCAGGTACATTCACTTTATGACTATTTCCATGATGTGGACTCTGGAAGTAACCAATCTCTACAGCAATGAAAGAATAATAAAAAAATGCAGCTGAGAGGAATGCAGTTCTTCTAGGGCATCCTCTGACTGAGCAGGATCAAATCAAAACGTATCACTCTTTACAGATTTTCTTTTAAACTATCCTTAATTCTCCTAATGGTGGATGTCCTGTCCAAGAAAAACATTCCTGTGCTTCACTATTCCTTTACTTCCAATGTTTTCCTGAATACGTGTAACTTAATCATATTTCTATTTGTTCTGACCACCATGGATTAATTCTTTTCCCCTTTTTTCTTTTCATCAGCCCATTTCTCTTCTCTTTAAGCAACCCCAGTTTCTCAGTCTTTTTGGCAGTTCATGATTTCTGAACTTCAGATCATTCCCATGACTCTCCTCTGGAATTTCTCTAAATGGTCCAAATCAGGGCATAATTATTCAGCTGAGGTCTTGCAAAAGCTGAATGAAGTGGGCACTTCATATGCCTTGCAGTTTTTACTCCTGTTTATGTGTTCCAGGATGATGGCTACAGTTTTATTTATTCAAAAGTCTGGTTCCCATCAGGTAGCCAGCAGTTCTGTGCAGTCTGCACCTCTTCTTCTACCCACAGGTGAGTATTCCCACTTCAGTGTAAAAGTATTGCACTTACTGAATGTCCTCAGACACTGTTTTTACCACATAATTTATTAATATAGTTTGCAATTCTAGTTCTGTCCTCCAAGGCAGATTCCCCTCTAGCTGCAGCACCATCCACCTAAGTTATGTTGTGTAAGCCAGAGAATCTCCTCAAGTTAATGCCAGCTTAAATGTGGGGAACTGTGGTTAAAATGCAATTTTAAAGTCCCATTTTGACTTAAATTGTTGGTGAGTCACTACAGGAAAGGTGTATTAAGGGATCTGCATCCCATTTTAAAGATGAGAAAACTAGGGCCCAGAGGAATTAGCAACTTGTTCAAGGTCATGAAGAAAGATGGCAGGAAAGCAGGGTCCAATCCCAGCTGTGTCAACTCCCAGACCAGTGCCTTAACCACAAGCCCGTCTTTCTGCCCAGCTGAGTCTTTCTGTCTGCCTCCTGGGCAAAGCCCAAGACCTTGGTGAAAGATCAAGATACAGTGTAAGCAAACTTGTGTTTATTTTAAAATGTGGTACTTCGTACGCTCTCAGATAGTCGGCATGGCTGCTGAGCTGCTGGAGATGTTGGTATGTGTCATGGGGTTTATGCTACATTGGTATGTGTATAAACCCTGTGACAAATACCAGTGCAGCTGAGGCAGGCTTTAGGAAGCAGGAGGCACCTCAGCTGGAGTTGATTACCGCTTCTGTATATCCTGTTGGCTTGGGGAAAATCTGGCAAATACGTGTTGTGAAGAGTTGATAGTGAGAATAGGAAAGAATTAGTGATCGTAGAGAGGTCAGAGTGAGTGGCACAGCTTGTTAATATTAGTCCTGAAGCCAGATGGGCTCATAAGATATATTAACTTTGGGAAAGGTGATGCTGTACTCGATTTGTATACCTCTCCTATGAATTCACTGTGAGATTTGGCTAGACCAGCTTCATAGCAATCGCAGCTGTCTTTCTGTAACATGTGTCTTGGGAGTAAAGGGGTGATTATGCCCTTCTTTGGTTTTTGGCTAGTTATCACAGGAAATGTATACCTACTTCACTGGTGGCCTGTCTTGCAAACATTGTTGAAGTACTGGGTCCTAGAAAGGTTAAGAAAATGCCAGTGAAGGGTAGAGTTTCTGATTAATAGTGGCATCTCTTATAACTAAACTAGTTCTGTTGTCAGGGATTTACCTTAGAGAAGGGGATGTCAGAGACTATCACCTGGTTTTAACCTACTTGGATGTAAATCCAGAAAAAGAAGGCCATCTCTAAGAATTGTCCAGTAGTGAAGTGATTTGCGGGAAAGATCCTTTTTTAGTCCATTTAGCCATGGATCAGGCATCTCTGCTTTGCTGAACTGTATAAAGTGCTCGGGTTAAACTTGTGCTGCATGAGTCCTGAGTGATATTTGAGTGTTCAAAATGCTAGAAACAGGAGGTAAAGATGTTTGTGGGATGTGCTGTGAAGCTTGGGCAAAGTATCTATGCTCAAAGCTCCTCTGAAGAGAAGAAAGAAAGGGTTAATGCAGCTTGTAGGGAAACAGGAAATGTCCCAGCTGGAACCAATTATATCTGCTGTGTAGCCTAAGCTGTTCAGATGGGAGACACATGGCAGAGTAAGATGTGTTGCTTGGTTCCAAAGGATGTACTATCAGTAAATGGGCCTTTTGCGTTGGTTAGAAGTCTCCCTCCATGTTTACGGATGGATCTGCTGGGCTATTGGCAAAGTGTCAAATCACATTTAACCTTTTCCACTGCCCAAGAAAAGGCACGTGAAGTAAAAACTGCATGTCTCTCTGCATTTGGCCAACAAGCAGAGGTGCCTGCTGCTGTGTGGCTTTAGAGCCTGTCTAAAGCCTTACTGCTCCTGCCCATTTGCCTCTGTTTCAGGGGAAAACTGTGACATGAATTGGCCAGGCAACATGGAGTATTTGGAGATGGGAGCATGACCAGGAGAGCACTACTGTCAAACAGACTTATAACTTGACAACTGCCAGGGGCATGTTAATTGTGGCTGTATCTAATTAGCGGGGCTTGTGACCTCCGCACGAAGTCCCAGTTCATAAGCAGTTACAATACGTACAAGTTTCTTCTGAGTCATTACAGAAGGTCCATGTTTCTTTTGAAATAAATACTGCTATGGGCATAATCCTGTGCCTGGCAGTGGTTAGTACAAGGGTCTGTGCATAGTACTTCCTAATGAACAGCTGTGGGACAAGCCATCTCCAAAATACTTGTTTGTGGCTATTTTGGTTTTTATAAGAGTATTTGTTACAGAATGTATCCTTACTTTCTTTTTTCTGTTTTTACATGTTATAGTGCTGAGGCAGGAGTTTCTAGAAACATTCACGTTAGGCACCTGCTTGGCTAATTTTCTCCATCTTTACAAGGTGTCTTGCAACCTCTGTCAGATCCTGAAGTTTTTCCTTGGACTCTGTATGCAGCAGCTGGGGAGCATCAAGGCTCATGCACTAAGGCAAGGCTTTGATGTTGCTCCAGTGATACTGTTGATAACACCTGATTGTTTTCCATCTAGATCTCCTCAGAAATTGAACTTGATCGAACACATGTTAGGCCCTGTAAAACTAGACAAAAGCTTCTCAAATGGGGCTAAAACAGCAGTTACACAGCTTTGGGTTTGTTTTCTTTAATAAACTGTTTTTCCCTTTTTCTCTGTTTCTCTGGGGGTGAGGGGAAGAAGCAGATGTGGGGAGAGACAGTTCACAGTGGGGAGGGAACTGATCGCATTCCTGCTGCTTAGAACTGCATAAAGCAAGTAATTTTTGCCTTTGAATAGGAACTCTGGTATTACTACAAGAAAACTGCAGCTGAGCACTATTCAGTGGCCTAGACGAGTTCAACTCCACTACCTTTTACAGTAGAATGGCTCTTTTATCAAACTGTTTCCCCATTCCCCAAGGAGCTATGTCCCTAGTGATTCAGGCTGTGTCGCAGACCCTGGCAATCTGGAAAGATAGTGATTTCCCATTTGAGCACATCCCTGAAGTTCTGACACTGAATGGATTTGAGCAGGTACAGTTTTTACTCAATTCTGGGAAACAAAATGAACACCTGTTTTTGCAAAAGGAAGGTGGGCATTTGTCCCACAGCTTTAATAACTGCAATAGCCAGAGGCAGTTGTTTCAGCTTATATCAGTGCTGAATCTGACCTTGGATTGAAATGTAGCTGTGCAACCACAGCTGGGGTCAAATTGCTGCTTTTTTTCTTCTTTCTTTTTTTTTTTTTCTTTAACTTGAGAGCATTTTTGAGGTGACACTTACCATTTACACAACAGTAACCATGGAACTTGAATTGTTTCTCCAGAACGAAACCCACATACCTATGGTTTGAGGAGTCTTTCTTACACATATGCTAGTCTTTGTTTCTTTTATCCCTCATGTTAAAATTGAAAGGATGGAGACGATTGCACACATGGGGATTTGATGGGGAGATGCCAAGCCTGCCACAGACAAGGGAAATGATTTACTGGTTCCCTCTGTCACATAAAGGTCTTGGAGAGTGGAGGTCTTGCTACCAGCCACCCCAAACCCAATGGGAAGATGAAATCTTCCCCTGAGCAGGGGCAACTTAGTTTCTCCCTGGGGAACTTAGCCTATTTGCCACTTAAAAGGGCTGGGTTGAGACAGGAGTGATCCGTAGGCCCTGCTGCTTAAGGGTGGATGATTCCTATTGAATGTACTACTTGGGTTAATTAGAGGTGGCAGTGCTGGTCCCAGTTGGCTTTCATCTACCCCAGTGGTTAAGGACAAAGCTTCAAAAGTAGTTCAGTTGACTTGGTCCTGCTCTGCCAAAACCAAAGCTCCCATCTTCACTTTCATTACAACAGGATCAACATCTGCAGGAGCCCCTCAGGATATGGACTGCAGTAAAGACTGCATTAGTGGAAATTACTCCTGTACTTCTGAAATACAAGTATCTGAACCATAGTGCAGGGATAGTGCTAAAGTTTCCCATTTGTTGTTCTGACCAAGAATTCACGTTAGTTTTGTAATTAATGTGAAGATCACTGGCAGCACAGGAGAGAGTGTCTATACTGCTCTGTTCATTTTTAGCATGGAGTAAAGCCTGAATGCATGACTCCCCAACTTTTTTCCCCTTATGGAGTTTGCCTTCTCTTGGTGACTGGGCAACTTCTGCTTCTTTTCCCTGTGAGTTTTATCAGGGCTCCAGCAGTCTGGCAAATGCATCTCAAATATTTGAGACCCTGGAAGTTTTCCTGAGATTCGTTTAAGTGTGATGACACAAATGATGTAAAAGCTTTTGCTAGATAATTATTTGAGCCTTAATGTCTTTAAGTGTTTTCTGATGTTCTGCAGCTCAGTATGCAACTTGGATTTTTTTTTTTCGTAATCTGCTTTTGTGGAGATCTTGACATCCTCTGCTTGCTCATGATGAAACAAATCTGGAGGCACAACTTCAGTCTTTACAGAAAACATCTTTGGTTCCCTTGATGATGATGATTTAAACACAACTGATAATTAGATTCTAAGTGACTTGCTAGGGCTCAGAGCAGATCTTCAAAAGACCAGTGGCCTGATGATTGAGTGGCTGTTCCTATTTAAATAATTTGCAAAAATGTACTAGTTAATATGAGATTATGAAAAAGCACCTGATTTTTTTTTTTAATAACTTTTGGGAATTGGCGCAAGAAGAGCATGTAGCAGAAACACTGTTGGTGTAGTGATTGCCTTTGCGCAGTTGCAGCAGATCTCTGCTGGCTGAGTGACACAGGCTGGAACAGCAACCTGGCTGCGAGCAGGTGGAAAGAAAAGGTGGTGTGCCCTTCCTGACTCGACCAGGTCAGGGAGGGAAGGTGGTGATCTGAACTACTGGCTGGTTTTCGTTCCCCTCCCTGACTTCTCTCTTCTGCTGCAGTAGCATTTTATTAACAAATCTTGCTGCTGAAACCAGATGAGGCTGTAACCTACATGGGAGGGGAAGAAGGAAAATAATTCCATTTTGACTGCTCACATGCTATTAGTGCCCCACAATGGGAGGGAGGAGGTGATACTTAGTATAGCTTTACCTAATGCTGTGGGTCGTGTAACTGAGGTACTCGGTGGCCTGGCCAACTGTAATGGGAAGAAAAATATTATGAGATTCTTAGCTGATCTTATCCCCCAGTTGAGAATAAAGTCCCTTTCTCTACAAATGAGCAAACCCCAGTCCAAAACAGGGAATGCATTTCTGCATAGATGTGGCTAACTGGATAAGAGAATGTAACGTTTTATGTGTGAGTCAGCATTCTGGCTCCCAAAAGGTTATTCAGCTAGTCTAAAATATAATATGCTTGGAACAATGACAGCACCCCTTCTGTTATATTGTAGAAGCTTTTGCTGTATTTTGTTAAGGATCAGTGAAAAATGAAACATTACTCCTTAATCCCTGAAGAGTCATCTAGCAGAGCAGTTGAAATGCACAAGGAATAGCTATGAAGAAGAAAATAATGGACTGGCTGTTTAGTCCAACAGAAAGTCATAGGTGGCAACTCCTGTTTTCCTATGAATAGCAATTTCTCTGTAGCCTTTTTCTTTTGCATTGATGTAGGTCATTACAGCAGCAAAATTTCGTACACAGCCAGAAGCCAAACCAGTTATAGACATAAACAGAAAAGGTTTGCTTTCTATCTCTGCACTTATAAATTATGAAATATTTATATTGAGAAGATCAGCCTTAGTGTATGGAAGCAGAAGACTTGTGTTTCTGGAGGCCATCCTATCAGAAAAGAAAGGCATCATCAGTACAGTGATTGTAAACATTGCTTGTATTTTTCTTTTGAATTCACTGTCAAGGAACTAGGCAGATACCACTGGGCTATTGGCCCTCATAGTGTGCAGAGGTTGCACCTGGGGAAAAATTTTCAAATCTGCATAAGGCAATGGAATAGATGGTTTCTGCTAGGATTCCCTTGGGAATTGGCCTATCTGGTTCTCCAGATGGCTCTGAAAATTGTGCCCTAACCAGCAGATATACGCCTGTAGACAATGTAGATACTAACAGAGGAAGGACTTTAAGATGGGTTTCATTTCAGAAGTACATTAGAAACTTAAGATTTAGTGATTTATTCATTTATTCCCTTCTGCCTCCCCTCTTCCCCCCCCCCAGCACTAGCATTCCTAAATCACTTATGTGCTTAAACTTCTCATCATCAGCCTATATGTGGGGTTAAAACCCTGCTGTGCCTTATGCTGCTGCCACAGTTATTAAACCCTGGGACAGAGGAGGAAGTAGGTGTAAAACACTGGCTTGGCATTCCTCTCCAGAAGAGCAATGGGCTACGCAGAACCACTTCTGTCTGCTAGTGCAGATCAGTGTGCACAGGAGCAGTCATCAGCTTAATAAATTGACTAATGCTGTCTCCCTTTTGGCTTGGGAGGACTGTGGTCTGGAGAATTGGGCATCCAGACTGTGCCTGAAAGTCAGTTTTGAGCCTGTGCCAGATAATTAACATTCAAAAGGCAATGCTTTACTCTTGCAAACTGAGATTATCCTATGTTGTTCTGCCACATTTTTACTAATACTGTGGATCTCATTAAAAGGTAAACCAATATCATATCATGCTATTGACTTAACTGCGGTATGTCCTATATTTAGAATGGATGCCACAGTGTGATATTTGTGCTGCATCCTGGCCAATGTTTACTTTTAAGGATGCCATCTGTGCTTTAATGTTGCTCTCTTTCAGATGCTTTTAAAAGGGGTAAAATAAATTCAAAGTAGGAACTGATAGTTAAAATTTAGTTGCAGTATCTTTGACATACTATCTATTGCCAAGGTGTTTGCGGAGTTGTGTAACTCAAGACACAGTGATGGAGCAGACTATACAACTGTAGAGAGTTAAATCAGATGAAGAGGACTCTGGTAGGAAGGTAATAAAAATAAGTAATCAACGGTGGTTTTTGCTTTTAAATAGAAAAGGAAAACCACAAAACCTTCCTGCCTCAAATGGAATAAACATAATTGCAAAACAATCAATAACAAAAAATGCAATGCTTACAAAGGGCTGCAGCTAAGAGGAGGGAGGGAGCTCAGTGTTTTGGAGCTGAGTATGTAAAGGCAGGGTCTTCTGGCTGAATGCATCCTTTAAGGCGTCTTCCTTTCAGATGATCAGCAACTGTCATTCTGAGGATGATGCTGCTGTTTTAGCAAAGCATTGCTTGGACACTGGAGGGCAGATGGCTCTTGTAGCTTTATGATTTAGGGACAAGCAGCTCTTAGTAAGACACTAAAGGATTGCCTCCAAGTACTACTGCTGAGGAGTGTAGTGCATATGAACTCCCCCATGTCACCCTAAGTCTATTTCCTCCTTTGGCTGAGTTGGGAGGGTAACCAGCAGCTGAAAAGGTGAAGGTGCCTGTGCTATTTCTCATAGCAGAGTTTTGCTGCACAGGGCTGCTCTGCTGCTTGTGCTGTGCAAAGGCAACTTAGGACAGCAGTGAATCCAGTCCAGAGTATCCATCATGGTGAGGAGGGTTGAAGAGGTTTCATTTTTGATGTGATTTGTACTAGACAGTAAATACCCAAGTTCTGTGTTTTGTGTTATAGCAGTGCTGGGAGGTTTTGACTGAGCATATAGCTTGTCCACAGTCTCACCGCTTTAACAATGTGATCTGCCTCAAGGCACCTAAAATCTTGGAGCCAATGTAGTAGCTGATTTGACTGGGCCTCCACCTGAATACACAGATGTGAACTCTTCCGAGAAGAAAATGCAGTGTTCCCAGGGGTGCCAGGATCTAAGTGTCCTGCTGAATGCTTGCAAAATGCTTCTGGGTGTATAGCTGTTTACAGGTCAAAGCGGGAGGGACCACTTTACAAATGCTTTGAGTTGGCAAGTCATGGAAGACCAAGGCTTCCTCGAAATGAGAGTATTGACTGAAACTTTAATTGTTATTATGATTCATTTCTCAGTCTTCTGCTGAACTTTATGTAGAATGCTGGTTTGAATGCTGCAATTTTTAGGACTTTGATCCAAAATTCTAAGTAGACTGATATGGAAATGTGAGTTCGTGTATGGTATCATGCCAAGTATGCTGTTACTCCCTCTGATTTTGAAATTGTCCAGCTTTGATTAAAATATTGTGACTTGTCAGATGGATAATAAATAAGCAAGTTGATCAGGTTGACCACCATCTTAGACTCTAGAGGTGAAACATCTCCAGAGCCTTGTCCAACTGCCTGTTCAAATTTTCAATGGTGCATAGAAACTGCAAATAATATTTAAGACTAATACTTTCTGCAGGCACTGAAGAGGCATCCCATGAGTTTCTCACCAGAGAGGAGAAATGTTACACCGTTGGAATCTTAATACTAATGTAGATTTGCAGTGTGCCAATGCTGGACAACTCTTCAGTTATTTGTGCTCTTTCTTAGCTTTGTAGGTGGTCTAGATCTACAGTTAGTGTAGTATAATGGTAGCCATTATGGTATTTTGTCATGTAGATCTTGATATAGGTGGGAAGACCAAAGGAAAAGGACTTCTAATACTTGCCAGCAAACTATAAATGCTTATACAACTCATCCTTTGAAAACAGACCAGTATTAAAGAAAAAGATGTGTAAAATGCTAATCAAAGATCAGGTCAGGAATGCTCTCAGATGATACTTTTAAGCTGTTTTTATTTACGTGTTTGCTGAACAGAGGGAATAACTGCAAGGTTTTGGGGCTAGAAGGATAAAGAAACTATTTCTGCTTTCTGTAGGTAATACTTCTTCTGATTTGCTCTTGTCTACCAGACTTCTGGTGTCAAATAGAATAGAAGGACTGTGTGCCTTGCAAAAACAAACCCTTTAGTGGCACAGGTTACACAGGAAAAAAAACGGCCTGTAGTCTGCAAGAGTACAAGAGCAGAAATTAACTTGGGACCACCATTACAAAGTCTCATTGTTGATATGTTGTTCATATAATTTTCTTCCCTTGCTGTATCTCCGAGACAAGTTGCTTTGGCATGGCGGGTGTCTTTGCTTGTAGGCAAAGATGTGTTGAAGTGTCACTATTCTACTGTTTGCAGTTTTTTTTCAAGAGGCCTTCATCTCCTAGAAGGCAGTATTTATTTATAAGAAGAATCTCTCAAAAAGCTTAGGCTTCTTACTTCTGTCTTCTAATACTGACCTATTTATTGTGCCAGTGGTTTGGTCAACCCTGGGTGCAGGGAGGTTAAATGCTTGAATCTCTGTGTAGGAAAATATGGAATTCTAAGCAACTAGCTAAATCTCATTTGAAATGTTCTTGAGATGGAGTTAGGCTGACTAGCTTTGACCATGTGAAATGTTAAATTGTAGCATGCTTTGCTAGAACATGAGAACTAATGCAATTGATAAAATTTGGAAAGGGTATGGGATACCAACAAGTGTGCATTTCCTATTAGTGGTGAAATATAAGCTGCTGGCTGAAAAGAAATTTAAGGTAGGTCAGCAGATCACATGTAGCTGCTGCAGTTAGACTCAGTGCTGTTTAATGATGGGGGGAGAAAAGCAAACTTCAGAAAACCCCTGACTGCTTTCCTAAGCATTTAGACAGCTGAGTTACTGAACTCTTGCTTGAGGCTGACTGTGCATCAGACCCAAGTGGGTGAAAAATGATTTCCTCAAGTTACTTCCAAGAAACTACACACTTTGCATGACTTCTCTGTTTTCTGTACCAGGAAGATGTTAATTAACTTTTATTAGACTTTGCTGATGGTATCTAAATTGTGAAGTGTCTCGTTAGATTCAGTGGGCAACTTGGGCAATGAGACTGATAGGAATTTTCCTCTGAGAGAGGCCTGAGGCCTTCAAAACCGAGGGACTCTTGGCAGGACATTCAGTGCAGGGCTTCATGTGCTTTTGTATTTTTGAAAGCTAATGAAAGAAGTGAGCCTAGGAACAGCCCCAAGGACCCTGTTGCTTATGGATTTGATTTGCCAGAAAATAAAGTTATAAGTGTCAGTCCTGGGTCTACATGTAAGAAAGGATGTTTAGTTCAGTAAGGATATGAAGACGTAGCCTAGGTGATTTGGCTCTGGGTGGAACTTGGAGATGCTGGTGGTTGTATGTAAATCCACTTCTGGTGGCCAGCAGTGATGGAGCAATGAGTGTGCTCCCCATTAAGCATCTGTTGTTACACAAGAAGACAAATTGCTTCTTTGGCAAATGACATGGGTCCTCTGCCAAAGACAAAAGCTTTGTTCTGTGTCAAAACTGAGACATTTATGCATTTTCTCTCATATGTGAAAAATTAGAATTCTTGATTTTTTCTTTGCTTACATGGTCACTTCTAGCCCTGGGCTTTGACATAGAAGGCCCTGTGGGACTAGATGGCTAAAACAAGACCTTATTTATATCAGCCTCTGTTTATCTTTGCCTCTTTTTGGAATATCGTGATGGTCTAATGAAGGTTTTATGGCAAGGCTTGTGCAGTTCAAGTGATCATCCATGATCTGAAAAGAATGAATAGCAGGGTGAGAGAAATCACCTCTGATATCAAGTTATGCAAGCAGACAAAACTAAAGCTCTTAGTGAAAAAAGATGTAGAAAGATCTCATGACAGTAACCTGACAAAGTCAAATATAAATAATAGGTCCTCTTCTACTGACCGCTATCCTGCAGCCTATTTGTTCCCTAAGGAGCCAGTTCTGAAGAAAAGATTCTAACACAGCTTTTTAGGATCTCTTGTACATAATTCCTTTTGGTCTTGCAGGAAGGCTGCCAAGATCCTACTGTTTTGGTAGAAGGTGAGAAGGTTCTCCTTAAGCTAGCAACAAAGCATACACCAGCATACTGACACAGTGTTATCAGCTGCCCTATCACTCGGGTCATATGCCTTCCCTCAAGCTTTAAGGGCTAATATTTGCTGTGGCTTGAAATATGACTTGTGGGAAGTTGTGGTTGATATCTCTGTTGCTGGCAGTACTGTCGTCTTGTGGCTGTTGCTAAGGCAAACATCAGCATGGGAAAGGTGGGGTCAACCATAATTAGCCCTTTTCAGGAGGTAATGCTTTTAATGCTACCATTGGAAGGAGGAGAAGATGGGAGTGTTTGGCAGCATCATTGCTGATGGTAGTGCTGCCTGTCCTGCCAACGCTAGCTCATATAGTTGGGGTAAATGCATTCTTCTATAAGCAGTTCAGAGGCTGCTGTGTTGCAAGGGAGCTCTCACGGCTGGAGACATAAGCCATAGTATTTGTATGCTCCTTTATGTGTAGTCTAACCTTGGTGTGAATTGCATGTGCATTGTTTTGGTTTTCTTCCTTCATTGGTGGGTATGAGAATGTTCAGGAAGTTTAAATAGAATCAAATGTTACTTTTTTTAGTGCTAGAGCCTTGTCTTGCTGCAGATTTTGCTAATGTCACTTTCTCTTGCTGATTGGTGTTGAGACTTTTGACCAGCTGCTGATAGACACAAATCTCTGTATGATTTGTTACAATGGCTGGACTTAATTCAGAGCAGAAATAGATCTCAAAGAATTGTCGTTTCCCCTTGTTCCTAGTAAAGCGTGTAGAGCTTCAAATGCCCAAGAGCACGTATGACTGCTAACCGAACAACATCCTGTTCGGATCCATCCTCCTTGCTATTGATCACAAACCCTGTGGCTGCTGCTACTGTGGTATGTTTCCTCCCCGTTCCACCCACACCAGGCTGCTGCTGGTGGTCTCCAGCTCCGTACTTCCTTCATCAAAGACTGAAATGTCCATGTTGCAGATGGTGTTAATAATAACAATTGTGTCTCCAACAGTGCTAATGGCCATGGGCTTCCTTTCATCCATCTCAAATATTTGAAATCCTCTTCCAGCACCGACCACCCCTTTTTCAGGCAGCTCAGTGGGGCAGATTTGGCTTATGTCAGAAATACCAGCAGGCATAGTGATGATGAAACAAAATCTTAAATGCAGTACCCCATGGATACCTCATTTCCACTCCTTCCTCATGACTAGCTGTGGAATGAGATATTAGCTATGAAGCAAGGTCTTAAACTGTGGATACGGGAGTAGCCTATTGACCCTGTTGGCCCATCTGATGTGAGTTCAGAAACTTGTTCAAAAGTTTTGTTTGGAAAATAAACACATTTCTAGGCTTTTTATGTGCTACAGGAAAAACACTGAAAATAAATAGTGTGCAGCCTTTTTCAAGTGAAGGTCATATCTTGATTTGGGAACGAACTTCCATTTTTATCCTTTTTTTTACTGTTCTGTTTCTCTGACCTATTTAATCTCTCTAAAACGTACCCTCTCTTTTTCCAGTGTTTGAAAATAAGACTGGAAGGATGGGGAAAATGGCTGACCCTTTCAGAAACAGCAGCAGATCTTAAAAGAATAAAATTCATGCGATTAAGAAGGCCAATAAAGCCTGCAAGTCACTGAATACTGTAACTAAATCAGTAAATGTGAGATTCCTTTATGCTGGGGTCTGGCTTGGTGCACAGCACTCCGAGGCCTTCCTCTAGGCAACATTTTCAGCCCCTGAGCCATTATGGGAAAACACGAGAGAGTTCTTGGAGTTGTCTCATAGAAAACTGGGCCAGGAGTCAGCCGACCAAGATCTTATTCTAGGCTTTTCCTCTGCTCTGCTATATATTCATATGGATCATTTTCTGTTTCCTTTTGTCCATGACTCCTGAATTCTGTCTGGTTTCATAGTTGCTGATGTACTTTCTGTTTTATTTTCTTGGGCTGCTGTGCCGACTGTCTGGGATGTGTAGGTTTTCAGGTGGTACCAAGATGATATCACAGACTGAACAAGAATAACTTGGGACTACAATGCCCCAAGCACACCAGAACAAAACATCAGCAAGAAACTAAGTAAATGAACCCCTTTTGTCTTCTGATCTTCACAGTGTCATGTCCCTGGTTCAGATATTACGGGACTTAATTATTTCTTATGGAGAGGTGAGGTCTTTGAAAATTAGGTAAGAGAAATACCTAGTTTGACTATTTGACTACTGACATTTGACTATTTCTGCAAACTTTGAAACTGCTGGAAGGTAGGCATGTCAGGTCTCGGCCTTAAGAAGAACTTTGATTTTTAAAGTATGTTCAGAAAGGTACCCCCTTTATTTCGTTTAATCTGGGCACTGCATTGCATTGAATGCATGCTTTCTTAATGCTTTTTTTTTTTGCCTTGGAAAGTAGGTTTCAAATGAGGAGGTGACTTCTGAATGTTGATGGTAGGTGCCAACCTCAGTTTGAAATAAGAGCAAATTGAGAGAGAATGCATTTTTCCATCTTGAATTGCAAACTGTTCACAGGAAAAGTAGTAGTAATTTTGTCAGTATTCCTTGTTGAACCTAAAACTTAATGCAGTCAGTAAATGTTCTAGTCGAGGTCATTTTTACAGTGAGCTGAGTTAAGCAAAGTGTGCTTGGGAGAGAAGTGGGAAGGGAGGTGGCATACAGAAAGATCCCACCAAGGCAACAATGGGTTAGAGCAAACTGTTCAGGAGCATGCAAAGCAATCCTCTCCTTATTTGAAGTTTGCAGCTAAGCTCCTTGCAATGCAGATGTCATTTCCCAGTAAACTGCGAGGCGAGGGAGAGGTTGGATAGAACCACAGAGAGCATGGAAAGCTATGTAAGTATGTGTGCATACAGAGCTATTGTTGCAGTTCTTGCATTTGCCTGGCCTGCAAACTCCTTGCTGTCTTTCTCCATGAGTTTCTAGTTTTGTTGTTTTGCCTTAGATCTCCACATCCAGCATACGAGGCTTAAACCTATGGACCAAAATACCAGATGTTGTAAAGAATGGAGTTTCTTGACTAAGGATTTGAACCATGTCCCTTTAGGAAGGAATCCTCAGTGTTAAACTGCTGTCCCTCTGCAAGGGCTTCACTAGTGCTGTGAATTTCTATGCTCCAGAGTACCCGTCTTCATGGGATTTCAGACTCATCTGCTACAAAAAGCAAATGACCCTGCTTTGAACTTCCTCCAAGTCTTCCCCTTATTGCTCGAAAGCCTTTATTCCAGCCAACTGAGGAACAGTTCAATCCCACCCCTTCTCCCTCAAGCACTGCTTCGGTCTCTGAAAACTCTTGTGTATCATATTAGATACAGTGTACACTAGGTATCCCGAACTGAGTCTTGCTGCTCCTGGCGCTTCCGGCAGAAGGGACTCTTGATTGGTGTGGGAATAATTGCCTGAGTTTTGCTGCTACTGAAGAAGGGATGCTCGGAGCATCACGAGCAAAGGTTTCACAGCAAGGATGTGGAATTTTCAGAGCCAGATGGCAAAGATTGCTAATCTCTGCAGGGTTTGCCTGGGAGAGGGAATAATGAAGGCATTCCTGTTAACTCTCCTGGATATATAGATTTAATAGAAGAAACAGTGCTATTTCTCAAGTCTGCTCCCACATCTTATTGTGGGCACTGACTCTGTTCCTGCTCTAGTTTTTTTGAATGATTTCTGTGATCCCAAAAAATCCTCCATTTTTGCTCCTTGCATTGCCCGCTACTGTTTGTTTATTCTTCCTTTATGTGAGACAAAAGAGAGGATATGCTTTAACTGGGCCATATTCCCATTTCCTTCACAGCTTCCCCCAAAGTATACTGGAAGATGAACATTTTCTTTCCCAAATGAGTGTCTGCCTTTCCTCCTCCTCTATCTTTGGGAATCCGTATAGCATGCACCTAGATCAAGCTCTTTTTAAGTGACATCAAACTCCACCAGCTCTATTGGAAAGGGCTTTTGTCTGAAGGCATTAAAGTGACAGGATGGGAGCTTATTTAGACCTTTATTTTATTAAGTCTTGCAAAATTTCTGATAACTGGAAAATGGAGAATCTCTACAAGTCCATTGTGAAACTACAGAAATTCAGAACTAATGAATTGTAATTAGTGGCATCATAATGGGCTCCATATGTTAGTAAGTCATTTAGGAAGAAATACAGTTGTTTGCCATTCTGCACAGCACTGACAAATTAGGATTCAAACCATACAAGCCTCTGTCTCTCATGGATCTCTTATACAATATGTTTGTCAAGAATGTACTAATATGAAATGATGTGCAAAGCAGGATGCACAGAACTGTTCCGCCTTGTTTCCATGTTGCCTCTTTGTATGTGAGAGAAGCGAGGATGTGCATGCCTGGTTCTGTGTTGCAGGAGGTTCAGACCATCTTGAGGCTGGGATAAAAGAATGTTCAGACTATAGGTTACCTTCTATATTTCAGTACATCCTGGACTTAGAAAATAACTGCTTCCCAGGGAGGGAAGTATTGTCTAATAGATTTGGTTGTCATGCCTGAAGGTGCTGTATAAATGACAAACAGACATGTGTTTGTATAATCTTCATTACTTTTAACACAGCTCAATATAATTTCACAAAATGTTTCATTTATTTTTATTTCAAAGATTGTGACAGTTAGGATTGTGAAGTACAAGTTGCCATCTGCAATCAATTTATGATCTCTCCCTGGTGCAATTGTGGAAAAAAAAAAAAAAGGAGGAAAAAAGAGAGAATTATTTGGAGTAAAAAGCATTGAAAAACAAGTAGAGTGGAGTAATAGCACATCTGTTTTCGTAAGAAATCATGGAACCTGGACTTTTTTCAGTGTGGTATTTTACTACCACATGGCTTTAATCCTACATCTGGGCCTGTTGTTTTATGAAATATTTCCCACAGATGATGTCAATTATAATTTTTGTCCCGCTCGTCAATTTACGGACTTTTGGAATAAGACAAAATGAAACAACCAGAAAAAGAACAACTTATGTGGTCTACTCTCTGACAAAATTATAGCTGTGTGATACACTTCTAAAATCAATAACTCTGTTAATGATTAGCAGAAAACATTGCTTAGTTTATGAGCAGAGATGTGGCCCACACTCACCAGATGTTTGGCTCTAAGTTGCATTCTTGTTTGCTGTGTATTTACCAGCAGATGTTCAGCAGTTTATTTAATACCTCTTGTATGAGCCAGTAGTAGGTCTAAGTCTGTGCGACATTTATAAGCCATCTGCCAGCAATACAGGTGGAATGCTTTTATGATTTTTTCTCTTCCCCCTCTCTCTCTTTTTTCCAGTGCTGATCTCTCAGTGAAATCATAGATAAGGCTTTATGGATTTACATAGCTATTAGGAAATAGAATGCTTTGTAGGAAGACCCTAAAATGTATACCTCAGCAGAAGTCTTTTCAGCTCTTCTTTAATTATTATTTTTACACTTAACCTGCAGTACTATATGCAAGATCTGATGAAACTCTCCTCCTCAAAGATATTCCAGCTGTTTTTAAGTTTAGACCCTGACTCGGGTATGAATGTTCTGAAGGCTTACACTCATTGCATTCTGAACCTTTTTTGAATTGACCTTTGAAAGAAGGGCCTGGGCAAAGTAAAGAGCCAGCTTGCTTCCCTGACTTTCCCAGAGCTGAGGAGTATTTCAGTCTAGGGTTTACAGTGCACTAGACTCAAATTGTTTCAGTGCATGGGCATGCAGAAATTCCAATCCTGGTTTTAGTTGGAAATGCTCATGAGGTCTGATCCAAATCCTATTGAAGTGAAAGACTCTTGCTGACCTCAGTGGGCTTTGGATCAGGTCCATGGAAAAGTGTTTCTATGAAAAGAATGCATTTACTGTGGCCCTGATTCAGCAAGGTATTTGAGTGTGCACATAATGTTTCAACATGTGTATGGTCTCGTTGGTATACACATGTTTATTGTTATGCAAAGGCTTTCATTGCTCCTTGAATAGGGGCTCTCAGGAGCCTCCACCCTGTCCAAGTTGGGTGAGGATTTTTTCCCTGGTAAGGGAGCAGTCATGATGCTTAGCCTCAACCCCTATAGAGCTTCAGAAATCTGCTCTGTGTAAAGGAAATCCATGCAAAAAGCATCTATTCCTGGCTCAAGACTTATCCTGACTGGCTCTCCAGAAGCATAGCTGGAGGGGAGGTAAAAGGATATTATCCTATTTTTAATGGCACATTGAACTAAACTGACTTCAAGAAGATGGTCCCCTTGGGAGAGATAGTCAAGGGAGTACAGTCAGGCAAGTCAGTCCCTGGTGCGTGGTGAACTGCAGATCCATAAGGTATCTGAGCTACCCATGAACTGCATAATCATATCACAAATTATATTAGCGCGTGAATTTAATTCTATGTTGCGTATTAATCGCATTTGGATATGTACATGCTCCTCCTGAGTGTTCGCCACAGTATCTAAAACTGGTGCATAAGGTACTACTTTGGTAGTGAATTTAGAAGAGTTTATTGCTGTATAGAGGAAAAAATATCAGAAGTAGACTGAATAAATAAGGGTAGCAGCTAGAAATAGAGTAGACATTCAAAGGTATATGGTAATTGGAACAGTCACTGTCTATTGCATATTTTGGCTGTGTGAAGTGTTGCAGTCTTTTCTGAACTTGGTTCCTTTCTTTGTCTTTACCCACTTTGTGCCAGCCCTGGTCAACCCCAAATCAGTCTGATTGAAAATGGATACTTGAATTTTCAATAAATAGTTTAAGGTTGGTAGAAACTACCTGGTGGACATGGGAAGAGTGTTATCTGTGAAAATATTTCTAAAATATTTCTTTGCTCTTTCTAATGAAAACTATAATGTGTGTCAGCTAATTAGTTTTCACTATAGTGAAGATGCAAATTTGATGCTTTCAGCCTCTGGTCTCAGTTCAGTTCTGTAAGGAGTGTGACCTTTGAATGTATGTGAGTGAATACCAGTAGTGCTTTTGTCTTTCCACACTGCGTTAAGACTTGCAAGAGAGCTCAGTCATTGTGTTCCTTCATGAAGAAGGATTCAGGGGAATAATTTACAGAGAGCCTCAAAAATGAGTTGAAGCCTAAGCATGGAGCTTTTAGGTCTCAATTTGTTTGGCTATCACAGCTGAAATTGAGGTGTCTTGAGCACTGTGTAGATATTTACATGTGAAAAGATGCTGGGATGGATCCAGTTTGCTGATGTGCAGAAATGAGATCAAATGACTGGTCAAAATCAGACTGCTTCAGCCTAGAGTGAAGATGAAATTTCATAACAGTGATATAACTAAGCCCTGGAACAAATTAAGAAAAAAAGATAAAATTGTTTTATCAGCACTTAAGGTCCTCATAGTGAGAGTAGGGACTTGATTCAGTTTCTTACAGATAGAAAATTTCCAAGGAACTTAAAGCTTAAGGTGTCTGAGAGATCTGAGGCTGGCTTGAAATAGGACTGTGGGTGCTCGTGCCCTTCTGGAGGACCAGGCAGATGATATCCCACCCACCCCCTCCCCCAGCATCCAAAATAGCCCTAAATTTCTCCATGCAACGGAAGCAAACCCTACCTGTCTGTCTGAAGGATACTGGTGCTTTAATCCAGCTGCAGACTAGTTGCTGTGTGGTAGTGTTCATTCCCTTCTTAGGGAGAACAAGAAGATCTATACTGGTTTCAGTGTGTTCCTAACTCTTTTGAAATGGAAAGCTGTAACCAAATCTCATGTTTCAGGGCTTCAGCCTACAGGACTTGGGAAGGATTTATTGTTTGCTTCTGAGGCAACAGATTTCTTCCCAGCTGGAGACGTGACACTGGAGGTTGGCCAGTGCTTGGACATGGTACATAAAATCATCTTTTTGCAGATGACTGGCTGGTCAAACTGATTTGATTACCAGACTTGAGAAGAAATTTTCTTCTGCATCACTTGGTAAGGCCCAGAACCATAACAAGGCATTTGGTTGGAAGGGCAAAGCAGAGAAAGACCCATAGTGAGGCAACTTAAAGGAAGTAGCTGAGCCCTCTGACAGAGTCTCAGTTGTAGGCAAGATTTCAAGGGGAAATGCTCAGATTCAACCCAACCATGAGTTCAGTAAGGTGTCTCCCAGCCCTCTCACCTCTCTGTCCCTGGGAGGGGATCTAGGTTAGACGTCGCTTATAAGTCCCCAGGCAAAGTTTCTAGCACTAAAATTAATGGCTCAGAGAAGACATGCTTCCCCTGAAATCCAAGGTTATACTGGCTGGTTTTCTTGCTGCTCCATAAATGCTTTTTTTCACTTCCCCCACTGGTGAACGAACCTCTCCTAGCTTGTCATGCAGTGGTATGAAGAGGCAAGAGTCCCATCAAAGGTGTAAAAAAAGTTCATCTTCCTCTACATCCAAAAGCTTCCTTAGCAGCCAGGGGATGCTCTGGTTTCTGCTAGCAACTTTGTGCACTACACAATAAAGTGAGACTGGCGTTTACTTAAATTGAAAAGCATTTTAGTCACTAATATTGCACTCAATGCCTTGTGAAACACCTATTCCCAGACTAGATTGCCCGGCATTACCCTGCATGAATCAGTTGCTGACAAAGCCTGAAAAAATGGCAGCAAAGGGTAAAAAATGCGTAGACTGAGATAGTCAGTGCCACCTGCAGGATCCCAATGTTCACTTCAAAAATCACAGAAATGGAGTGCACACATCTTCAAGAAAGCTTTGGAAGTCTTACTGTTTATAGCTAACTGCAATCAAGGTGTATGGGAGTCTGGAATAATGCTCAACAGCAGGATCTTTTCAACCAAGTGAAACAAAATAGCTGTCTTGAAACTGGCTGTTGACAGAAATCACAGGTTTTCAATTAAGCTTACCTTGAAAAAAGGATTGCTTTCCAGGGAAACCTTTTTCTTGAAACCTATTTCTCGAAATCCAAAATGTTTCCATCTGGATAAGCTGAAGGAGTAGGGTGGGAATCTGTTGGTATTCTGCAGCCTCAGATCCCCATTCATTTCTCTAGTGTGTGTGTCCCACCAGGAATTAGGAAATACAACTTTGATGCAGCAGCTCTCGTCTGAAAAAAAGGGAAATCAGCTGTGGGGCGTAGAGGGAAATGAGTGAGACCTGGAACTCCATCTCCCAGAGCACCATGCAGCAGCATCTCCTAATGGAAATATTTGGGGGTTTGGTTGAAATATTTTGGTATTTGGGTTTCAACCAAAACATTGAAATTTTTTCTTTGAAAAATTGAGATGAAAGTTATTTTGTATTTCTATTGAAGTTTTGTCCAGGAAAAATAAAGCACTTTCCAATCAGCTCTAGTGAAGATTTTTTCTTTTTTTTTTTTTGACCATTTAAGCAGCTGTTAGAGGATTAAGATTTTCTTGCTACAGTCAAGAAAAAAAAAATGAAATGACAGTGCATCAAAAAACAATGAGGGCCAAGTTTTTTTAAAATGGTGCTTCAGTTGTGTCAGTGAATTGTGTATATAAGCACAAAGCCACCTAAATATGAAATTATGCAATGAAAGATAATGACTTTTGGTTTGCATATGCTACTATTTGTAAGTAGTCTGTGACAAGATATATACAACACTTCATTATGACTTGGTTTTTGAAAATGCTTATGAAAATATGAACTGTCTCATCTAGAGTATTTCCAGGATCCCTCTTTCCTCTTAGAATTACCGACTAAGGGAGAAGATCAGAGGCTTAAATTGTCAGCCTGCACACTTGTAATTTTTCCTTTATCGTGAGAATGTACCTGACTGTTTACAATAGCAACAGGTCAGCATTGGCAATTGTTTTTCTCTGTGTGTGCATGTTCTTTGTAGCTTTGAGTACCAGTCATATATGTTAGAATAGATAAGTGGAATAAAGCCTAAAATATGAACATCTCTCTCTGCTTTACAGTTTGAGCCAATTCATTATAACAGAAGGGTACTTAGCGATGTTAAGAGCAAGTGACCCATCCAAGCCCTAATACAGGCTACAGAAATTGCACAGTGTCCCTTTAAATATGTTTTGATTTGTCTAGTGGTTCTCACTGCTCTGTGCTCAGGCCTGAGCCAAAACAGTAGCAGCGGTGCATGTATGTACTGCTCTGGTGTACCATTTCATATGTACTTCACAAACAAACAGCTTGTATTCCCCAAGCATAGAGGTTTTGCTGTGTCAAGAGTAGAAGATGCATGAAAAGGTGACTGAAAAGAGGATTCTTTGTGGAAAAAGGTATAGAAAGAGCTCATCTTCATGGGATATTTGAGTGGAACTGTAGGCATATAGCTTGTACGGATGTAAGTTCTTGTGTGGACAGCTTCGCTCCAAAATAAGCCTTTTTCTGCTTAAGGCATGTCACCAGCATACAAGGGAAACCACTAATTTTTCAAAGCTTTAATGATATATTGTGGCCATGCCATTGATAATTATGGTCTACGTAAATCCTGAAACAAGGTTGAAGCTATCCTTAAGGCACCCTGACCACAAAGCATGTCGCAATGATACTTCTTCCTGAAGATGGTCAGTTGCTATTATAGGTTTTCATCTCGCATAGCAACAGCAGTTCATCCTGAGTGAACTGCTGCACACGAAGATGAAATGGTATCCATCCACGTGTGCTCGTGACAATGCGAAGCTGCAAATGTTGAGACACTTCGCGTGGTTTCAGTGTACCACTGCCTGCCTTGTTGCATCTCCCTATGGAAGACTAGATCTTTTTTTACGTGGCAGAAGGCCTCTTGCCTTTGATTTTAAATGTTTCCTTTTTGTGGTGGAGAAGCATCATCAAATTAATAGAAAACACCTGAGATTCTACTAAAGGGTTAAAAAAAGCTTGTAACTGTGCTGACAGGGAAAATGCTCTGCAACCAGCTCTTCCTTGTTATTCTAGGCATACGGGCATTTGCTACAGGTGCAGCATGACTAGAGCTGGGCAATATTCTGTGGTCACTGCCACAAGACTGAAACAGGAATGCGCTATCCAGTGATGGTTGCTTTTTGTGCCACCCCTGATGGAGTAAATGGAGGGTATAGATCTGGAGGCAGTTAAAGTATTCCCGGTTGCGCAGCTTGAAGATTGGTAGTAACAGAAGCCAGCAGACCCAGAGAAGCTCAGGTTATGCATCTTATGAAAAATATGCACAAGCTATGTGGGACATGGGAATTGATGTAGATGATGCTAGAGCACTTACAAGAGGTGTATTTTTGAATCTGCTTGATGCATGTTTTGAAAACCTTCAAGGACTGTGCAGGAATTTAGCTATTTTTAGTGCATAATGTGGAAGAGTTAAGGCAGCTGAAATCAAATTTATTGTGATTTACCCTCTCAAGGATCCCAGTTTGCTGTCTGCTCTGAACATCTTGCATGATCTCTTTTTTAACTGCTGTGAATGGATTGACAGGTATATCCTAACAATCTCTGCTATGGGATCTGCTGTAGGAATTCAAGTAGTGATATTACAAGTAGCATGGTAATGTATTCATGGATAGTAAACTCCTTCCTGGACTTGCTTAAGTGTGATCCATAGAGGGACATTGGGGTTTTGTTTTGGTTTTTTTGTCTTAGAAAAGTGTCTTAGTGGGTACAAATAATTGTAGTTGGCAGTAAAGTTCTTGCACAGGAGAAAGATCCTGGAGATAATGAGTAACTGCATCAGACTTATCATCCGATCATTTAGAATTGAACATGCGAGTGTTTGTAACACCAGCAATTGAGCACAATTTCAAAAGGAGTGTCTGCATCGGTTTCATGCTTTCAAAGCATGGAGCATATGGTAGGTGCTGGTAGTGATGTGAGACTGCAAGTGAACTTCTGCTGTTACAAGTGACCAAATGCTAGAGTAGAGAGCTTTTATTTAAAAAGCTTTACTACTAAGTGCAGGCACTGCTCCAGATGCCTTTGAGACGTTATTTAGACAGAAGTCATCATTCACGTCTTGGAATTAATTTGTGGATGAAAACTTAATTATATTAATGCATTTGTAACTTTTTATTCTTTTCCCTTTAGGACATGAGGAAAATGTAGAGTAGGTAATAGCTGGATAATACCACAGCTTTACCCAGATCATAGTTCCCCTGGGACACTGCTCTCTGCTTCCAAAACCAACTGGAGCATTACTGTGGTAGTATCTGCATGTAGATACACAACAGTGCTGGTGTGAATCATGGGAGCCTGAGCAAATTTTGGTTGCTTTAACAGTCTGTGATCTTTCTTCTTGATCCAGTTGCCTTTTTACTACTTAGTATCACTAAAACTACATTTTGCTTTTAGTCTCTTTTGGTTCCTCCTTACTGATCAAGACCAAGCTCCTTCCGCTTGCCTTTGTTGCCTTTCCTGGACCCTGTATTCTTGGACAAACAGTAAAACAAATATTACAAGAGATATCAGGATGCCTTAAATCCTGCTCTGGGCAATCTTATACAACTAGTAGATTTTTTTTTGGGGGGGGGG